>CM076576.1:275183246-275291898 GCA_034641835.2 Pinus albicaulis
TAAGCACATTATTGATATGTTATTCAAATATGAAAATGTGGAAGTTCAAGCCCAAAATTTGAGAAGTCTCTTAACATCAAAGAAATTAAAGGAAGCTACGACTCTATTAGGCATTCGAAAATCAACAAAAGTTTTAAAAAATGAAGGAAAATGTGATACAAAATATAAATAATGCTCTAAATTCAATTTGAAGATTTAGAAATAACAGTGATTTAGATGCACGTAGAGTGATACAAATGGCTGTGGTTTCATCATTTACTAAAGGGAATCATTTGGAAAAATATATGGCACAAGCATTAGAGACCTTACAAAAAACATTGCACAAATATCAGAAATTTCAATTGCAAATAGATGTAAATGATGAAATCCCTTGTTGGAAAATTATTTGTAGGCAACCATACAAATATAGACTTGGAGAAGATGTTAAAAAAAGAATATATGAATATTGTAAGAAAAATTCACGTGTTTCACCAAAAGAAAGGGATGTGTTGCGATGAAGAATAACACGAAATAAGTATGAAGAACATGCAAAACATATCTTGGATACCACTCTGATAGAGTTGTTCAACAATTTCATAGAGGAGAATTGTGAAATTAATGTCTCAATCAGTGCTTTTGTGAAAAAAACACCATGGTATGTTAAACCTATCACTGTACATGACACTTGGTGTTGTCATTATCATGTGGAATTTAAGTTATATTATGATACATTCCTTTATTTTGGTAAATCTTTTTGGAAAAAATCACTTCCTCCTTCCACTATCCATGATTTCATATCTCAAATTCTATGTGCAAGAGAAAGCCATGAATTTTTTTACCAAAAGAAATGTGTTGGTGGTAAAAAAAATGTGATCATTGTGGAAATTTGACTTTATTTCACAACAAATATCCTATTGATTTAAATGATCAATCATTTTCCAACATAAAAGTAAAATGGAAGAGATATGAATATATTCATACATTTATTGGTTCAAGTAGTACTACATGTGCTAAAATGATTGATTTACAAGAAGAATAAATTTTTGTGATAGAGTTTTTGAGAAAGTTTGGGGCAAAAATTTATAAATACACCAAGCATTCCCATAGAGCTTGATGAGAGGACTTGTAAGTCAAAAAATCCCATGAAGTTTTTCCACCAAGGACTATTTTTTCAATAGTTGATTTTGCATATAATTACACATTTTTTCCACAAAATGAAATACAGAGTGAATACTATAATTCTAACCAAATCTCTATGCTTTTTAATATTTTATATAGACACGATGATTTTTTTTTTGAGAAAGAACCAGTGAAAATTGATATGTTATTAAAGAATATTACTTTTATATCAGTGACGATCGTACACATCATACACATTTTGTACAAAAATATTTTGATAATATTTATGACTCATTAAAAAGTCTTGGAATAAAATTCAATAAAAATTGGATATGGTCAAATGGATGTGTAGGTCAATTCAAATCTTCACGATCATTCTTTTGGTTGTGTCATCTTCATATGAAAACCCACATTAAACATTGTTGGAACTTCTTTGAGACTGGTCATGGAAAAGGAGAACACGATGGTGTAGGGTCATGTATAAAATGATCACTTCAAAAATATCAAATGGACCACTCAGCACACCAACTTGTCTCAGCTGAACAAGTTGTTCAACGGTGCATCGTTGCACTAAGCCATGAGACTAACCGGTCAAGGGAAGTATGAAGGTACATGTACATATATACAAATTAACTTGCACACACACACACACACACACACACACACACACACACACATATATGTAAAACTTTAATATACATGATCCAATTTTTATTAATTTTCTAATTTTAAACATTATATATCACAATGATTATCTTTGATTGTATTTTAAATAACATATTTATATTCTTGTTTGAATTTTCCATTAAGGTTTTTTTGGCATACTGGGGTCCAAGATGTAGATATATCGATTGGAAATAACGTTGAAACAATAAAAAAGACTCAAAAATTGTATTCAATTAAAACAAAGGAGTACCAAAATGTGTTTGCATTTAATAAAAGAAAATATTCTTGTTTTTGTTATGTTTTCATAGACGACACAGAATCCAATGATGTTTGTGAAAACAAAATGTATGTAAAATATTGGCAACATACAAAACTAAATACAAAGGGGAAAATGTTTGTTGCAAGCTTTGAAGAGATGCAATCAGAGGAGACTATAGTATCGCCTGAAGGTGATCAAGTTTCTGATCTTGTTATGAAAGGTAACATTTCAATTGCTTTCCAATGATAGAGATCTAGAAATAGATAATAAAATCAAGTACACATATTAATTTTAAGGTTAATTTTTCATGTTAATTATGATCTAAATTTATGTACTTGTTTGATTCTATAGGATTTTTTTTTTTTGCTGTAGTTGCACCTATTAACAATGTAGAAAATGTAAAGTATTATTTGATGCGTTGCAGTGAATGAAAGATGAAATTTTTGGAAAAATATGATGATAATGGGTTTATATATGACAAAAGGTCTATTATACTGAAAGTTTATTTTTCCAACAAACTCATCAAAGTAAGTATTTTGTTTACTTTCAAGACTATGAACCTAATGTCATATGTTGTCAATATAGTCACTTGGTGTGTGGAGAACGCATAAAGTTGATAGAAGTTCAATAAATGAAAAAATGAAAATTAATAAATGGAAAATGTCAAAAGCTGATCATGAACGGATCATTGAGGATGGCATTCCATTAGAATTTTTTGATTCAACTATCCAAAAATTTCTTCTCCTCAGATTCATCTTTGAGAACTTACAGAACTCAAGTACAAATTGTTAGCATTTTTTTTGCGCATTCTTAAGTTTTACATTTTTATATGTATATTTTATGTTATGTACAAGTGTTTGCACATGTACATTGTTTTTTCACATGCACACACCAAGTAATTTGTAGATGTACACATACATTTAGATTCTTTGTTCTTAAATGATTTCATACATTCTTTGGTATGAGCAAGTCAATTTTATGTCATTATTGCAAAATTTATGTATCTAGCATATTTGATATAATGCAAATTTAAAGTTATGATATTTTTTTAGACATCTAAATAAAATTATAATATTCATTCTTGAATGCAAAATGTGTACCGTGTTTTGTAATTTCCAGTTTACTATCAATTGACATCCATAGTAGCCTTTCTGTGTACATTAACGAAAAATGTTGTGTACTGGATATTTTTTAATGCAATTTTAAAATTTTATGATTGTTTGACACATCTATGTACACCTATAATTTTATGATTGTTTTTAGATGTACATCTATATGTATTGTATATTAAAACATTATAATAATGATTTCAAATGCAAAATGTATGAATTAAATCCAAATTTGCTTTCATTGCTACATATTCATGAACTTAAATATATATGTATTTAACCTGTAAAAACATCAAACCACGCTCACACCATGAAAATTGTACATGGTCATGTTTTATAATTTATATGTTTATGCACATGTTCATTTACAACTTTATATTAAAAGTTAACTATCACCTTTAATAGACATATGTACACATAATTATATAACATTCACACATTGTTCATATGCATAACATGTACCATGTATGTATTTTGTAATTTGCAATTTAAATCTAGATTCATTTTAAATAAAAAGTAACAAAACAACTTGAGCTTTAAAAATAAAACATTTAAAATCTAAGATTGAGTCTGAGTTAACGTTATAACAGAACGTCATCATGTATGCAAAATGTAACAAGTAAATGAAAATGTACTTCAATCATTGTTACATATTCATGAACTTAAATATGTAAAATCATCTATGATTGTTTTAAATGACACATGATCATGTGCAAAATGTACCTAAATATCACTTTTAATATATTTATGTCCCAATTATATAACATTCATACGTGTTCAAATGCATTTAACATGTACCACATGTGTTTTGTAATTTGCATTTTCAATCTAGATTCATTTTAAATAACAATTGACTAAACAACTTGAGCTTTAAAAACAAAACATTTTTAATCTAAGATTGAATCTAACTTTACATTATAACAACATGTGATCATGTATGAAAAATGTAACAACTAAATGCAAATGTACTTCAATAATTGTTACATATTCATGAACTTAAATATGTAGAACCATATATGATTTTTTAAATGACACATGATCATGTGCAAAATGTACACATAAATATCATTTTTAATAGACATTTCCTAATTATATAACATTCATACATGTTCAAATTCATTTAACATGTGTTATCACTATGCCAGATCTCTAAGGCTCAATAAGAGATCCCAACAGAGGTAACCACAGACCAATCTTTTGGCTTGGTATCTAGCCCTACCAAACTGGACAGGGATCTCTCCACAAATTCACAGCCAAGAGGGCTGGATAAATTAGGGTTTTAGGCTAGGTATGAAATGCAGAGGGGTTTGATTTGATTTGATTGGGGTGTTGGATGAGGATTAGATCAAGGGGACTAGGTAAGGGCAAATGAGATGGATTGCAGTCCATTCGATGGAGCAAGGTAAGTAGAAGCCTTAACACTTAAAGGTGATTTGGTGAGATGGTTTAAGACTAATGAGGAGTTAGGAATAGCATAGGAGATTTATTCTTCCTAAACTAAAGAAAATGGACAAATTATGACAACTTTCCCAAAAGAGAGCATGAAAAAACATGTATTCTGCCTATCAACTTTAAAATCATCATATAATAGACATGAAATGGTTTATGAGCTTAAAAAAAATTCATACAAATGATAACAAAGAAGAAACAATGCTAAACATTCATACCACATGTATCCCAAGGAAATAGTTGCAATTCTTCATTAATTTCTGGCCAAACTGGTTACACTTAGAATCCTTGACTAATTACACAACATCCGAATTATTTCCAACAGTGCAGAAGGGAATGATATAGACATCAAAGCCAATTTCTCTCATCCTTAGGGGTCGAATCCCTGAGTTGAGGAAGAGATCCAAAAAAATCGGAACTGATAGCTGGAGTGTAGGGAGGTCCAAGTGACTCCTCCATAACTACAATGAAACTGATTCATTTGACTTGATGATAACATTTACACAATGAATTTACCCCTAGGTAACTCATCCACATGATATTTACATTTACCTTCATCAATTACATAGGTAAAATCATCATTTCCTAATATAAAAGTAAAAAATGCAGTGAAAATTCAAAAATATCAGCAATTGGTCAAGTGTGCCATTTTTGTGCCAGGAGCGCCCTCCATGTTGCAGGCTGCTTTTGACTAAGTTGTAGGTGTCCAAACTGGGCTCAATATGGTTTGTTGGAAATCCCTTCAAGTATACTTTATAGATATTCCTTCAATTTTAAAAAAGAACCTGATTTTCCCTGTCAAAACTTGATCCTCCCAAGACTACTCAGTGCACAGAGCCAAGGCCAAAAATAAGGCAAAACCATGATTCTTTGCTTGTATTTTGACATTTTGACCTGCTATTTTTGCAAACCAAGGCTGGAAAAGTGGATTTACAAGATGTATTTGTCATTTGGCATCCAACGGTGGTGGCGTTTTGGTAAAAAAGTGTCTCGAAAAAGGGCGCAGCACCAAGGGCGTTGCGCGCTTAGGTGCGCCCTCCAAGTGCCAGGTGCGCAACGTCGACGTCAAATCAACTTTTGAGTGCCTTCTCCAAGTCAAAATTGGGCTCATGATAGTGCGTTTGAAATATATCTCTCTTGTATACACAATGGACCTATCAAGAATTGAAAATGATCAAGTATAACCCCTCATAAATCAATTCTCCCAAGACTGGTCAAAAAATGCAGAATGAGGGTGTAAAAATGAAGTGTGCTCTTGCAGGAAACTTTTGGAGGCCTTCCTCGACTTAAAATTGAGCTCATGAGAGCTCATTGGAAAAACATCTCTGTCTAGTTATCATTTGAATTATCAAGAAAGTCATTTGGACACTCCATCAGGGAGAAAAATTGATTTCCCAAGGTTACTCTAGAAGTGCAGCAACTCTCTTGTAGCAACTGTATTTTTGACATTTCTCCAAAAATATGACACGTGTAAAAAATGAAGGAATTTTTTCTTCCTTGACCTATTATGGACAAATACCTCTTTCAATTTTGTAAAATGCATCTCCATTTGGTCAGAAACGTAGTTTGAAGAAATAATGGCTCTATGTGTGACAAATGATTTGTCCCTTGGAATGAATTCTTGGAAAATGATGGTGACATGATTTTTATGAGCTGAAATGATCTCATACTTGGTGGTATGACTTCTATTATGCCTCCTCTGCTCATATTTCTCTAATTCCATAGAAAACCCTAGCTCGGTGGGAGAGGAAATTAGGGTTTAGTGCTTGTGGAAAACAGGGGATTTGGGAAATTTATAGGAATGAAGGGAAATAAAGGGGATAGGGGGGTTATAAATTCTTAGGAAAATTTTTGGAGGTAGGGAGGGATGTTAGGAAGTAGGGGAAAGTGTAATTTCAAGGATTGAGTGAGGGGAAGGGGTCCAAAAGGGAAAAACACAACCCTAACCTAGGAAGATGTCAAAAGTGTAGCAATAGGCTAGGGTTTGTAGGAAAGTTAGGGAAATGAGAGGAATGGGCTTGGGAAAAGGTTAGGGGAGGTAGATGGAGTGTAGGTGAGGGTGATATTAATGGCTTAAAGAGAAAATGAGTCCCTATTTGGTGTATTAATGGCCTTTATACTTGATGGATTGAATGAATTAGTTCTTGTGACCCACTTTGCTATGTTCAAATTCACCTTTAAACTTCACAATTTAAACCCTTTCACTTTGATTTCTTTCCTTTGACAATTAATCATTTTTTATGGACTAGGAACTCTTTTCACTTTGATATTTTCTTTGTTGGCATGTGGAACTCTGAGTTGGCAGCTTGGGAACTTTGTACTTATTACATTTAAATGACATAAAATTACAAAATGAAAATTAAAAATATTACATTTGAACTCAAAATTACATGATGAAATAAGAATTTCTCTTTAAAAATCATCTTCACATGGTAAAGAGATGTTATTTGATCACCCTTTACTTGCTAGTCTTATGCAATGGAATGGAGTTTTATTGGAACCTTGGAAACCCTAATAACCTAATGGGACCTTGAAAAACCCTAAAAGACCTAATGAGACCTTGAAGGACTGAATTTCAAGACGACGTGACTGATATTGACTTTATGGATGGTGTACAGTCAGCAAGGTATGAAAGTATGCCAACAAGTAATCAAATAGTAAGGAGGAGTGATGTTTTTGGGCTAGGGCTAACATCAGTGACTAATTTTTTGCATGACCTAGTGAAATGACAAAAAAATTATGAGTGGGACTCCTAAAATGATATGGAAAGAGGATTTTGATCACTGATGGCAGGATGAAAATACTGACACTAAAAACATGTACCACATGTGTTTTGTAATTTGCAATTTCAATCTAGATTCATTTTAAATAACAAATGACAAAACTACTTAAGATTTAAAAACATAACATTTAACCTGAGATTGAATCTAAGTTAACATCATAATAACAAGTCATCATGTATGAAAAATGTAATGTAACTAAATGCAAATGGAATTCAATCATTGTTACATATTCATGAACTTAAATATGTAAAACCATCTATAATTTTTTTAAATGACACATGATCATGTGCAAAATGTATACCTAAATATCACTTTTAATAGAAATGTCCTAATTATATAACATTCATACATGTTCAAATGCATTTAACATGTACTACATCTGTTTTGTAATTTTCAATTTCAATCTAGATTCATTTTAAATAACAATTGACAAAAAAACTTGAGCTTTAAAAAAAAACATTTAACCTAAGATTGAATATAAGTTAACATTATAACAATATGTCAACATGTATGCAAAATGTAACAACTAAATGCAAATGTACTTCAATCATTGTTACATATATTCATGAACTTAAATATGTAAAATCATAGATATGATTTTTTTAAATGACACATGATCATGCCAAATGTACCTAAATATCACTTTTAATAGACATTTATATAAAATTCACACATGTTCAAATGTATAACATGTACCACATGTGTTTTGTAATTTGCAATTGCATTCTAAATTCATTTTAAATAACAAGTGACAAAACAACAAGTTTTAAAAACAAAACATAATTTAAGATTATCTAAGTTAACATTATGTATAACAACATGTGATCACATGCCAAATGTAACAACTATCCAAAAATTAAAATCATTCAATAAAAGTAAATGTAGTTCAACTATCCAAAATGTAAAATATGTCCAAAATTTATATCATTCAATAAAAATAAATCTAACAATGTATCAAGTGTTACAAGTATAAAGTTATATAGAAAAGTAAATATGACACATGTTTAAGTTATAAAAATACTAGATCAAATAAAATGTTGTGTGCATCAATAAAATAGAGAATTTCCCTGCAATGTACTTTCCAGCAGCCTCCTTGTGCTATCATATGAAGAATAGGGAACCTACACAACGTGTAATTGCACATATATACACATGTATAAGAAATTTATGTACGTGTATTAAAACAAAAATTTAATGCTTTAAAATTGAATGAGAATTTAGAACTTCAAAAAAAAAATTAAATTAAATTAAATAAAAAAAATCATGCATTCCCCCTCCATTGTCCCGTGTTGGCCCTAATTGCATATACATATATATACATGTATAAGAAATTTATATTACATGTATTAAAATTAAAATTGAATGAGAATGTAGAACTCCAATAAAACATACTAAAAAAAAAAAAATTTGAAAATTTCATGCAATACCTCATGTAGTTCCCCCTCCACTGCCCCGTGTTGGCCCTGCATCAATGCATCCTCGAGGATAAACTATACAATATACATGTATATATATATATATATATATATATATATATATATATATATATATATATATATATATATATTTATTTATTTATTTATTTTTTATTTTTCAAATCAAAATGCATAAACTAATGCAATAATATTAAAAAATATGTTAGACAACTTCTTCTACAAATTGTTTGGATGTTCCTATCTCCATCATACACTCCATCGTTAAAGTCCTTGGAGAACGAAAATCATCTCCACAGGCCTAAAATTCAAAAAATTTAAAACTGTAAAATAACTCAAGATCTAGATCTCATTTTTTAGTGAAACTTTCACTTCAATTTATAAGTTGAAATAAGTGAAAAATTGAATACTTGTGATGGTGGATTATTTGGCACATCTCATAACAGGGAAGAAGAGAGTGGCTTCATTGCCAAAACATCAGACGAAATCAGAATTTGTTAACATTTAATTATATACATATGTACATAATAATTTCTTTTAAAAATATTTCATCATGATATCGATATAATAATAGAATAATAATTTTACATAAACATCATGAACTCTTAAAAAACTCTAACATTTCCCAAAATATCATCTTGATTGCCAGAACCTAAACCTTGGACCGTGATATTATCAAAATTTTTGTTCAAAAAGCGTGTTAACTGTAAATGGTGATCATATGATATATTTTTGTTAGATTAACACATACAAATAAACATGTATATGTAAATTACAAATTACATTAAAATATTCACCCTAACCATTAACACATACCGATCCCATGCCCTCTTCCTCATGAAGAATTAAGTCATGTCAACCATTGCGGAAATGATTTGCATATGTTTTAAGCTCTTCAATACTCATATTTTCTATCTCATCATCTATACTATACACAAAATTATCACGTGCATTATCTCGTGCTCTTTGTCAATTCAGACCAATATCAATTCCACCAAGTCCAATCTGAACATTGTCTATGATGGTGTCCCTTGCTTCTCGATTAATTTGAGAAGTGGCATCCTTCTCTAACCACAAATTTTCCACACGAGGCGGTTGGCTTACCAATGGTGGCTCAGAGCGAGGCAACTCAGCATCACTCTTAGTGCCCCTACGGTCACATAATCGACCTTTTCCAGGACCAAAAAATTCAAAAGGAAGGTCATCATAATTGGGTTTCATTCCCAAAAATAATTTTGCATAAAATAATTTTTCAAAATAAAAAATAACCTCGTCATTCCATGGTAGTATTCCATAGGCTGCAAGGTGTCTATCATTCAAATAGCAAGCTATATTAGGATGCTTGAAATATTCCACCTTTAGCATCTTTCTTTTCAGCTCTTCTTTGAAATTAAACATAGATTTTTCCATTTCTTTTGTAACTCTATTTTTAACATCGTCCCATGTATTGGGATCCAATACTGTTTCCTTTCTTTTCCTCATAATTTCTACAAAAGTATCATTGGTTGGCTCAAGATTTTTGTAAACATCTACAAGTGTGCTTGAAGAGTGCGTAACTATTTGTAATATTTCTTGACTCTCTGCGGGGAGTTTCAAATACACAAGATATTTATTCAATTTTGAATAAAGATGTTTGCACCTTTGTAATGTGCATTGTTGGGTGTTTGTTTCCCAAGGTAAATAATCGCGAATTTCATAAGGATAAGTCGTGATTGGTGTACAACCTTCTTCTTTAGTTACACAATCTAGCCTACGTCTTTTTTGAGCAACATTTCCACCCTTTGCATCAATATATAAAATTATGTATAAACAAAAAAAAAGTGAACAAATTTGTACAAATTTGTTTTTTAACCATGAATTTTTTTTTATATAAATAATTTAACAAATTAATAATTGAATGACAATAATATTCAAATTGATGGCCACCTCAAGATGGTTGAGCAACATCATGCCCACATGGAGATGGTTGAAAACCAGCATGAACACCCATTGATTGGCCACTACGGGAATGTGTACCACCACCCTCACATGATTGGCCGTCAGGGGAATGTGTACCACCACCACCACCCTCACGCGACGAGATGGAAGCTTCATAAAAAAATACGAATTTCTAATAAATTCAAATATACATACATGTATAAATACATACATTTGATTAAGTATATTGCGTGAACCATGACCAAGCTCCATTGATTGAGTAGATAATCTTTTCCTATGAACTCGTAAAAAATGAAATTTATTAAAAAATATTTTAACTCACAAAAATGATAAAAAAATTAATTCCATATGTATACATGTATGTATGGGCATAAAATTATATATTTAATAAAAAAATCAATTCCATATGTATACATGTATGTATGGGGATAAGATTATATATTAAAATTTCATTTAAAAACTTGCACATTTAATATAAATACCATGAACATCCCCTGATCCATGATCCCCCTCTCTCGTGGAGGCATGGGACTCTATTAATGTTCACCTCGAAGAATCACGTGGAAAATTATCATCCTCCATGATATATATATGGATATCTACAGTTACATAGATACGAATAATGTTTAAAGCCTCAAAGAATCATGTGGAAAATGATCATCCATGATATATATGGATCTATCTACAAATACATAGATACATGATGTTTAAAAATTTACCTCGTGCATTTGCAATTATTTTTACAAGTACTATTTAAAAAAAATTCAAAAGAATTCAAAAAATTGATGTAATTTACACAAATGTTGGAGCACAACTTGAACACAAATTATGTAAAACACAAAACTTTCAAAGCACAGATTGATGTGTAAAACTCACTTGACTATTTAAACAAAAATTTGTTGAAGTAGTGCACATTTTGAAAATTAAATACAAAATTTTCTAAAACATGAAGTTCACCAAGTTGTGATGTGCTTACATAGTGGGTGCACATTTTGAAAATTAAATACAAAATTTTCTAAAACATGAACTTCACCAAGTTGTGCTTACATGGTGGGAGTGCACTTGGTTTATAATTGAAAAAACACAAGGTCATTAAAAATGATGCATTTATAAGTAAAAAACACATACATATCAAAGATATTTTACAATGTCCATCAATAAATTTTGAAGGAGAGCATCTAAACACTAATTCATCTTTGACAAATGAATCTCGAATTGGCATTGCCTCATACAATGGATCACCATACAACTTATTAGCATTTGAACAATGTCTTATACTAGATGATTGAAATTGTCTAACAATATTGTTTGTTTTTCCATGCAGTTGTTTTAACATATTTTTTCTTAACTTGGTACATGTCTTTCATCTGGTTGCACACAAGTTCAAAATTGGTGAAAACTCCAATTCCATTTTATCCATACTCCCTAGCTGTTCCCAAGCCTTCTATCAATGCAAAATAATATGCTTCATTGTTTTTTGTTCTTCTAGGTATATTCATTTTCATTTGAAGGACTTTGTTAGTCGCAATATTGCATAACACATATGTAATCACTGCTTTCCATATATTAGGATAACAAGAAACATCTATGCTTAGTGTCCATTTTTCAACCATGTTTGGTGGGCTTTTTTATCCCTAAAAAAAAAATCAATAAAATATTAAACAAAAATTTATTGCAAATGCCTTAAATTTTATGGGAGAAATGACATGTACATGGGGCAAGGAAAAAGAGACTAGCATAACATATGTGATTTTGAAAGCATCCTTGCTGCCTCGGAGCAAGGAAAAAGAGACTAGCATGACAAATGTGATTTTGAAAGCATCCATGCTGCCTCAGAGCAAGGAAAAAGAGACTAGCATGACAGGCATGATTTCGAAAGAATCCTTGCTATTAAAAACGACAGGGGCTATTAGAAATCCTTAACAAAAATCCAACCAACCTGCTTCAAAAAATTGGAGCTCACCAGATCAAAGAGATAGCGTGGAAGATGATGTTACTAAACAAAGAAGTTGGAAAAGTACCATGTACCCTTCAAGATATTGCTTTAAACAGATTATGGTTCAAACAGTCATTCAAGACTTGGAAACTCAAGAAAAGATATTACTAAACAAATCATTTGGAAAAGTACCATGTACTCTTCAAGATATTTTTTTAAGAGTCCTTAAAATTGTAAAAGTCAAACATTATAGTGCTGCTCTATCATAGCTGAGAATATCCATACCACCACTAGTTTTTTCTTAAATTAAAGCTTTTAACTACTCGAAAGGGAATATCAGTTTTGAAAACAACCATCCATAAGACAATTACAATCTAAAAAAAATCTTTAACATTGCAAAAGTGACATATATCATGAGACATTAATCACATTAGGACAACTAGGACCAATCCAACAACAAACAAGTATACACAAGTCTCTAAATCACTGTCACAATAATACTATAGACATATTGTTATCACTATCATCCAAATTAGAGTTGTCACTAGACCATATCAAGTTCATTGTATTGTCATTCATCAAGGCCAGTCTCTATAATCAAGAGAATGGCAATACCATTCAAATATTCATTGAATGGTTACACATCAAACAGTAAACAATGACACTAGAACAAGTATATGCATCTGGATGTCACTTCTTTAAAAATAGAGTTTTTGATTGCTTCTCTAAGAAGAATTGTAAAGTTCATGTCCAGATCACTGATGGACATGAAACTACATGGGATACTGAAGTTTCATATTGACTTTAAGAATAGTGAAACGGTTAAACACTGACACTAGAGCAAGTATATGCATCTCGATGTGACTTCTTTAAAAAGAGAGTTTTTGATTTCTTCTCTAAGGACATAATTGTAAAGTTCATGACCTAGATCACTAATGGACATGAAATTACATGGGATACCGAAGTTCCAAATTGACTTTAGGAATAGTGTTCATACGGTTTGTATTCATGTATAGCTTTCATAGGATTTACGAATTCAAAACAGGCCTTCCTTGGGATACTGAAGTTAAAAAAGAGTCCTTAAAATTGTAGAAGCCACACATTATAGTGTTGGTCTATCCTAGCTAAGAATAGACATACCACCACTGGTTTTTTCTTAAATTAAAGCTTCTAACTATTTGAAAGGGAATATCAATTTTGAAAACAACCATACATAAGACAATTACAATATGAAAAATAAATTAATTAATTAATTAATTAAAATTAAAATTAAAAATTAAATAAAATTAAAAAATCAAAAAATAAATAAATAAATAAATAAAAATAAAAATAAAAATCTTTAAGATTGCCAAAGTGGCATATATCATGATACATTAATCACATTAGGCCACCTAGGACCAATCCAACAGCAAACAAGTATACACAAGTCCCCAAATCATTGTCACAAGAATACTATAGATATATTGTTCTCACTATTATCCAGATTAGAGTTGTCACTGTCATATCAAAAAGAGTCCTTAAAATCATAGAAGTCACACATTATAGTATTGGTCTATCCTAACTGAGAATAGCCATACCACCACTCGTTTTTCTTAAATTAAAGCTTCTAACTATTCGAAAGGGAATATCAGTTTTGAAAACAACCATCCATAAGACAATTACAATCTAAAAAAACTCTTTAAGATTGCAAAAATGACATATATCATGAGACATTAATCACATTAGGCCACCTAGGGCCAACCCAACAACAAACAAGTATACACAAGTCTCCAAATCATTGTCACAAGAATACTATAGACATATTGTTATCACTATCATCCAGCTTAGAGTTGTCACTGTCATAACAAAAGAGTCCTTAAAATTGTAGAAATCACACATTATAGTGTTGGTCTATCCTAGTTGAGAATAGCCATACCACCAGTCATTTTTTCTTAAATTAAAGCTTCTAACTATTCGAAATGGAATATCAATTTTGAAAACATCCATACATAAGAATATTATAATCTTAAAAAACTCTTTAAGATTGCAATGTGAAAATGTGAAGTTGGGTTACACTTTTTTCCTTTTTTAGAAGTTCTTCAACTCTCTGCAAGCCAAAACAATTTTTCTATTTAGAATTTCATTTTACGATAAAAATAAAACTTGTCAAAAATTTTATTAGCTTTCTATTACTTATTTTTTGGAATTTTTTTATTCACATTTGATATGTCAACTTAATAATTCTTTGAGTGTGTGTTCATTAACAATCAAGGGCTTCATAAAAATTCATGTTGAGAAGCGTTGGTATTCTTTGAAAACTTGGTGTTTTTGAGAAAAAAAAATGTGTTACAACAATCTAGATAGATTCTACTTCGGTATCATTATATTTATGAAACCAACTGATGCATATCATAATTACTATAATTTTTTGAACTGAACCAATATGAAAAACTGCATATTTTGAATATGTTTCGGTCCGCGTCAAGTTTCTCAACATATTAGTTATAAACTAAAAATATAAAAACTACTCATCATAGACGACGGACCAATGTAATGCACCATAAATTTTTCAATTTTTTTTACAGTGTATTTTGGGAGATACATAATTTTGATTTCACTGAATCATAATGGCCTTTAGAAAAATTTTGCACCCATTTTATTACAAAATTAATTAAAATTAGTAGATATCTATGGAATTCCTTAAAAGTTATATCTCCTGAAAGTAGATTGAATTCTGGAAATGCTAGTCTTGGTTCCAAAAGTTAATTCATAAAATTTGATGGAGTTTAACTATTTCAAAGCTGAAGAAACGTGTTCAGAGCCGAGCTGTAGCGTAGTTGCAGACGTTTTAGTTCGGTCGAACTTTTGTAGCAGTTCGGCTGAACTTTTTTAGCTTCTCTGTCCTGTTAGTTTTAACGACAAACACTTTTTCTCACAAATTCCGTTGGCCAGAAAAATTTCGATAAAGCCCCTACAAAAAAATAAATTTCGCAACTCTATAAATAGTCGAAAACGGAAACATTATTTTTGCACATTTCTTCATTTGGGCTGAATTTTGAGAGGAAATATTTCGGGCTGAATTTGCAAAGGAAATTTTTTGGGCTTAATTTTCAAAGCACATTTTTTGGGGGTATCTTTTTAAGTGACATTTTTTTTGAGTAAGTGTTTTGGGTTGACGTAAATCTTTTATAATGATTTTTTTAAGTGATTTTTTGTCTAAATTTTTAAAGTGAGATTTTTTTGTAGGACTTTGAAGGAAATATTTTGAGCTTCATTTTTAAAAGACATTTTTTCACAGAATTTTTGAAGTGTTTTGGGTTGAAGTATGTCTTTTGTGCAAAATTTTTAAAGTGAGTTTTTTAAAATTAAATATTTTGTGATGATTTTTTGAAGTGATTTTTTGTCTAAATTTTTATAGTGAGTTTTTTTTGCAAGATTTTGAAGGAAATTTGTTGAGCTTCATACTAAATTATCATGGGAAATCAAAGAAATTGCAAGAAAAAATATGATCGAACAAGAAACCCTGAGGATCGTAGAGAATATCGCAAAAAAAAGAGAAGAAAACTCAAATATTGAAATGGAAAATCAACCTCAACTAGAAGTTGAAGCAGGTAACTAAATGTAAATATTATAGATGATATTTAAAATTTAACTAATGTATTGTGAAAAATCTCAAATTTTTATATGCCACCACTACTAAAAATATTCTAGAAACTTTCATGGAGGTTAAATCTATGCAATCCACCTACTACTTATTGATAATTAAATTTAAATTTTGGAAGCCTTATTCCAACATAGGCACCTCTATCAACTTATTTAAAAATAATGTCACATAAAGATGTGTTATATAAACATGAGTTATGGTTTTTTAAGCATGTGGTATTCCAATGCCATGGTATCATCCCATGGTATTGTAACAAATCAAGTTAAAAGTTTCCATGGTAAAGCGGGGGTGAATCTCCATGGTGATGAATCTTGTTACTTGTTTTTTTAAATGTATATATGTTTAACTCATATATTAAGTAATTTTATATTTTGCTTTTTCGTAAAAATATATGTAATTTTGTTAAACAATGCATGGTATAAACACACAAGGAAATAAGATAAGTGTGAGTTGATTTTATATTAACCATATATGTACATTTACATTACATTGGTGTGACTCTTGGATTCCACATTCCAAGGTCACCTGGACTCCTGTTTGACTGTTTGTCTTCCACACCTACCCATAGAGGATTAGGTGTCCAACATTCTCCCCCCTTAATCCGAAGGAGTATGTGTGAGTCCAAGAAGAGAGCTGTAATACAAAATGGTATGGCAGCACTTAGGTTGAATGAGCTCTCTGAAATGTTGGCATAAAGATGTGGTTTAAGGATGACCACCAACACTGGAATGCTTAGTGTAGTTCCCAAAACTCTTCCAAATCTAGAAAGAAGCTAAGGTCTTCTACTAGAGGAAGTGTTCCTCATATTTTGAAGAGGGAGACCTTCAACCTAGAAGAAGGGAGGTCTACAACCTACGATGGTTTAAGGATGACCATCAACTCTGGAATGATTGATTCATTTCTTGGAACTCTACCAAAATTGGCAAGAAGTCGAAGTATTCTTCTAGAGGAAGTGTCATGAATTATTTAAAGAGGAAGAATATCAACCTCGCATAGATGGTTTAAGGCTGACCACCAACCAAAGGCATGCTCATGGGCATATGTGTCTCTGGCTACAACTTTTAATCTGGAATGACAGATTGTGGATCAGGCTTTCTTGAATTGATGTGTCTCTGGCTACAACTCTGAATCTGGAATGAGAGATTGTGGCTTAGGCTCGCTTCAAGTGGCTTCGAAGCTTGTACATGACCATCATTTTCACCCTATCAGGTACAAGGTGAGATGACGGCGAAAACTCAACTACAAGATTCTTCAATATTCCAGAACATGTTCTGATATATGACTTAAACTTATCTTGGTTGTTGATGCCCATTGCCAAGAAGCGATCCATCCAAGATGAATCTTTGTTCTTGTAGGAGGCTTGTTTATGAAGCATCCATGTGAAGAATGAGTGTGCAGACCACAGTGCTTGCATGGGTGAAGATCGAAACAGTGATATTTCATATGGCCAATTCGATCAAAATGTTGGCATTTTACAATATGTTGTTTTTGTTGTGGCAGAGGAGCAGAATCTAGAACAGCTGAAGGTGAGTTATCATGAAGAACTCTGGCACTCTGAAATTGAATGGGCTTGGATTAGTCCAGAATATGAAAGGACACATCCTTTTCATATCCAAGACCTATTATGTGCTTGTTATGGACAAGCTCTTCCCAACGTCTGATGATGGGTTTGGGAAGCGCATGCTGAATTTTGACACCTTCATGAAAATTTTCTCTTGAACTAGGCACTGAATGCGAATAGACTACAACATTATTGACTTGTTGCTTATGGGAGTCTCTTTCAATGTTATGAACAAAAACACATTCAGAATGATGACTCTATTGATGTAATTCTTCTTGTTGTAGCCGAGATTAAAGCTGCAAAAAATCAATGTTTTCTTGTGCATTTTGTAGATAGACCTTAATATTAGACAAGGTGACCCTACTGATTTTAAATGTGTCTCCACCAGTAGATAATATTAGAGTTCTTAATAACTCTAGCAAAGATTCAACCAGAGCCATTTAAACTTCAAAAATTTCTTGCTAACCCCACGCTTCAACAATCAACGGATCACAAAATAATGAGGAAGATAAATACTAACTTGCTATGTATACATCTTCAAATGTGCCTACATACATCATATGGCTATCAAAACTCTAACATACCACATGGCTCAATTCACAAAATATTATGATCTCTAGGTAGGTTTTCCTTAAAGCTAAACCATAAGTTTCTCTTCAAAACCATTCTTTTTTCTCTTCTAAGCCATATGATCTCAATGAGAAGTAGAGTTTAAAAGAGTAGCAATGACACTTAAATATATAGAGACAATGCGAGAACAACAACACAAGAACATTGCTTTTAAATTTGTGTTATATTTTCTTTCTAATGTCGCTTTCATTACAATAATCTATCAAGTCTTCTTCATTCTTTCGGCCATGACATTCCTAGTCACCTCTTGGGCGTCTCGAGTCCCAATCCTGCAGAGGGCAAGGGAAAGGTTTGTAACCCTTCCAGTGGATAAAACTCTTAGAAGCGATGATTATGTCCCCTTCGCCCCCTCCCCACCCCCCCTGATGGTACATTGAAACTAAAGAGGGTACTTTATCTAGAGGGAGGAGGATATTCTTTGATATAGATGAGTACTCTATAGGAAGAAGTCGGCCTACATCCAATGATCAAGTCCAAGAAGAAGCTTGGTTCTCGGCTATGAATGTACTTTGACGCAACGAGGAATTCGTAGGTGCTCGAATGTGATAAACAAATGATAATGAAGCGTGTATCAAATCCTGCAAGGGATTTTCATATCCTGGGTGTCATATTCTCTCATTCGTACCATGTTACACAAACACAATTCCATAAACACGAACTTCATTTGAAATTGCTCGCAGCGCAGCACCCTCGCACTCTCAGGGTTTGGAGTGATTTTTTTTTTTAAATAGAGTCAGTGCAACTCAAACTCGAGATATTTTGATGCAGCGAAGAATGATAATCCTATCGTTGTGAATGGTAGCGACAAATTGTTGTTAATAGATTCAGAGATACAATGGGTACCCTAACGGACCAACTCAGGACCTCCACTAAGTCCTCACCACTATCATATTCTTCTTCTTCATTTAACAGAAGCAAGAGTAGGAGTAGGCTCCTCTGAGCACTAGGAAACAAAGAGGAGGTATAGGAAAAGCATGACTCTGTTGAGCACGCCAAATCAAATTTCATGGTATCAAAAAAAGAAGTAGTTCCTGGGTTCTCCTCCTCCCTCTAGGTCTCACCAAAGTTTTCTTTAGAAGCTATCTGAACCCCCAACGTCAGCGAAAAACCTAAATATTCATCAACAGAAAGTCTCTTCATTTATACTGATCAGGACATTAGAATAATTTTAGACTGATCAAGAGGTTTAGGCTCTCCTAGTATTCATTGTGAAGCCAACGATTAACCCTTCACTGGTATTACAGATAAGTAGATACCACTAGTGTGGCCCTACCTCAATGTAGCGATTTTTATCACCCTAGTAATTCTCAGGTTGTGGGATGAGGATTTATAGTTGAAGAAAACCAGGGGTAACCAAGAACCTACTTTTGAAATTCAAGATCTAGCCTTCCTAAATTCCGGAGAGGGATCTCTCCTCGATATTTAGCTTTGTTTTTGTTATAATATTTTAGGCTAGTTATAATTGTACAATTGGTTTGGCCATAGTCTAACTAGCCAGAGGAATCGCCCTGAAAATTATGAAAATTCCGGTAAGATTTTCAGAAAATCGGGAAGGAATTTTTCCAAATCCATGTTATAATTATCAAAGTTTAATATTTTGGGTGTCCTACAGGTTTTTGATGGTGCTGAATCCATTTCCAATGTTAAAATCAGGATTCAAGCACTGTTTCTACAAGATTTTTTAAATTTTTTTGGCCCGGATTCCGGCCAATTTTGACCGTCCGGGCAATTCCTCTGGCTCGTTAGACAACGCCATTGGTTTGTTTTGAATGTTTGGTGAGAATAAAAGGTACTTCAAGGTAAACCACAGAGGTATCTACCAGACCATTGGGCTATGGAGTCAACTTCTTGGCAAGCAGAGTTAGGAAGTAAAGTCAAAAGAGAAAATATACAAAGGGCAAGGTAGATGACCTTCAAAGGGTTTGGAAAGGGATTTTTTGATGAAATGGTAAGATCTGAACAAAAGGGAAATGAAGGATCCTTAAGTTACAGAAAAGAAGATGAAAGAAAGGGATCAAAAGGGACTAAGAGCAGTTAAGGATTCTTAATCTGGATATCAGCAGAAAACATATCAATGAATAACTAGTAAAAAACAGGGAGCTTTTGACACTAATCATGTTTAATCTTTCCTAGTTAATCATTTAAGACAGAAAATATGTAAATGTATGTATGGAACTTAGAAAGATAAACAGTGAAAACAGGAAAATACTTGACTTATTTGATCAGCACAAGAATCCTGAGTTATGATGTTTGTTTGACTTAGTTCCAGTCTGCTGCTTTACAAATCAACTCACAAAACTCCAATGTATTCAGAAAAAATGTCTATAGTAGTCTTGAAAAATTTTATTCCACCCTAAATACTTCAAAGAGTGAATTATTTATACAAAATATATGAGAGACATGTAGGAATATCTCTAGGAGAAAATAAAGATTATTACATAAAAAAGAGGGACAACTGCAAAACAAACTCGGAAGTTGTCCTCTTATCAAGAAAAGATAGAGCTGATTTATCTTATCAAAATTGATTTGTTGCTTGGTTGTAGATGCTTGTTGGCACTTGGAAACAATATCTTGTTAGAAGATAGCTTGGAAGACAATCTTTCCAATTTACATCCTTTAACATGTGCTTCACCTCTGATACTCTTTCATGTTGGCACTTTTATTACTTTACTGTTGTAAAATGAAGAATTACAACAGTAAATATTGCTTTGACTGTTCTATTCCCGGATACTCTTTCGCTCTGCTCTTTCACCTGATACACTTTCACTACAAAATTTTACCCTTTGATAACTATAAAAATGAAGAATATGACTGCACATGTTCTGTTGCGTATACAATGTTGTTATAACCAATCAGTAAATACTTGCCATTGCTCAGCATTGGGTATTTGTATACCTTTCAATTTCCTATAACTCTCATCAGCATCAGTGTATTTTGCAAAGTTTGGTTTTATAACAAACAAGTGTTTGATCTCATTCTGTAAAAAGAACAAATTTTCAAAATATTGTAAAACCACTTTACCACTTGGGGAACCTTATGGTAAAGGCTTGCTGACTTGTTCCTTGGCGTGAGCTCTGATTTTCTTGTCATAGTCAGTATGGACCATCAATTTTTCATGGAAACCATGTATATCTGGAAGACCTGCTTCTTGTAAAGTTGTATATTTTGCAAGGAACTTTGTGATTGAAAAGTTCATGGTTTCACATTTCTCCTCTAAAATATTCATGATATCTCTCTTGGTTATGACTTTCCTGATTTGCAGAATAGTTTCAGTCCTATCATGAATGTTTATTTCCTCCAACTCAGCTCTATTCTTGCCTTACAGCTTGTGAAGGTTTATCTGTCAGTTCTGTTTTAGTTTTCTGAATTTCTACCAGTGTTGCTTGCAATAAATCTCTTTGCTCATAGATAATCTGTATTGAGGGCCATTGTAAATGAATAGCTTGAATTATATTATCCCATAGGTAGTTTTTGATGTATGCTACCTGCTCACTGAAGTTTATCTCTTTCTTCAAATTCTTCACCTGTTCTTCTAAGGCCTTTGCTCTCTGTTCATGTCCTTTAGAAGTTATCAAAGCATTCTTGTAGGAAAATTCAAGACTTTGATTAGTATTTTTCAAAGCGATGATTTCTTTGTCTTTCAGTGAAATTTCTTCCATAGATTTAACTATATCTGATGTACCTGTTGCTTTCTGTACCTGTGATGTAGATGATCCAGTGGCAGCGGTATCTATAGATGTTATTGACGCTGCAGTTGCCAATATTCTTTGGTGCCAAATGCTCTGCCAGTGTAGAAGGAATAGCAGAATTGACAGTTGGAATGACTGTAGGAATGGAGACCTCATTTGCTCTTTTCAATGTTTCATTTTCCTTCATCAGAGTTTCTTTCTGATTCTCCATTTCTTTGATTTAGGCTTTCATATTCAATACTAGCTGCATAGTCTCATCCTTTTCTTTTTGTTGTTGAAGAATCTCCTTTTCCTGTGGATGCTCACTCTGTGGAAGTTTAAGTTGATTTCTTAAGGCAGCAATATCTTCATTCTTTTGCCCTATAAGTGTTTTAGCAATTTCAATATTGGAAGGATCCACTCCAGTTTCTATCACAAAATATTCTAAGGATTTGATTCTCAAATCCTTAGCATGTAGAGATGCTTTATCTAATTTAATTTGAGTTTGTAAATTAGATACAGTCTTTTGAAGCATGGTAGCACTCATAGTTTTGTTAACCACTTTTGAATAAAGCATTTCAGTGGTACTCCTGTGGAATTCTATCTGATCCATTTCATGTATTGTATCAGTGTCTACCTCCACATCTGTTTTAGTATAATCTGCAATTAATTTTGGATCTGCAATGGTGGGTTTCATAAATGACATGATCATCTTGTTGGTGGAGTAATCAAAAGTAGTAAGCAATATGTCTTTGTTTCCTGGCTTTTCTTTAAGGAATTTAGAATAAACCTCATTCTTAATTTCCTCATTTCTTTCTCTGATCTATTTGAATTTTTTTGGATCTCTGAATCTGTCTCTTCTGTTGCTTTGGAAGAGGAGGGAGCTTCTAAATTTACCTGTATTTCCACTATTTCTCTGTCCTGTTCCTGTGTTAACACCTGCTCTTTCTGAATTCTTTAAGTGTATCATTGACAATTAATGTGGCTTCATCATATGTTTGTTGATCATTTTTGTTTGCTTGATCTTCATTTTCATCTATCTCTATTATATTTTCTTTCTCAGCATTAGTCATTTTTGCCTTTTTGTTGTAAATGATTTTAAATTTATTTTCTGCAATGGTCTCTGCTGTATAGCCTTCTTCATTTCTGGTCCTTTTGTTTGAAGCTTCTGCCTGCTCAGTGACTGTTATTGCCTGTGAATTATCTGTCTGTCTCTCCTTCTCTGTATTGGTAGAAGGATCAATCAATGTATTTTCTACCCATTCCATTTGATTTGCATATTTTTCAATTTCTGGTCTAGACTCATGAAAGAATGGTGTTAATTTACATTTGACCCTTATGTTACTCAAAATTCCTTGAGGATCATAGTTCCAATAAAAGCTTTCTTGGAACTTGAATTCTGACAATTTGCTGACTCTTTCTTTCAAGGCATCCCTGTTATTTACTATGAAGGGACCTATTTGATTTTTGAGTTTAAACTGTGTCTTCTTTTTGAAAGCCATAAAATTCACTACATCTGCATTCAAAATTTGCCTCAAGTACTCCAAAGAGAAAACCCTGATAGTTAGAAATTTGGGCAATTTATACGGGGCCAGGTTTGCTCCAAATATCCTTAATTCTATGTGATCTTCATATAGGTACCGATCACCTACTTTGCAGTTTTCAAACAACTATAGAATTCTCTTTATTTCTTCATTAACCCTTGGTTGCTCTGTCTTGTTCAATAAACTCATGGTTGGTCTGATAAACAAATATGTGAAGTCCTTGTAGCTGAATTCATTTCCATATTTTCTAAGTAATGAAGTCCAAACTACCACTGAAAGAGGCTTACTTCAACATCCATCTTCTACAATGCAGTTGGGAAATGTTCTGCTTGGAAAAATAGGAAGAGGTGAAATAGATAGGATGAATATCTAAACACTCCTTCCTCAGAAAATTTGGTCAACTGATAGTGTATATTATCAGCAATGAATATGGCAAAATTGAATACCATTGCAAGAGGTTGCCCTGGGGATAAAGTAGAAAGGAAACCTAGAACTGATGCATCAGTGAACTCATCATTAGAATAACCTAGAATGAAGGAAATCATAGATATGATTTGTCTGGGAAATTCAGGGAAATCAGAGGTGGAATAGGGTGGATTTACTTTTGGGAAATCAACATGAGTAGGCATGAAGTTCTGAAGAATCATAAACTTCCTAGGGAAATCCAAGTCTAAATACAGTTGAGTTAAATCTTCAATGGATAATGAGATTAATCTTGGATCATGGTTCAGTTGGAACATTTCATTAATGGATTTTGTAGTTATAGAAAACAAGACCTCTATATCTCTGTTTACAATACATCTTTGGTCAGGGACATAGTCTAATTGGCATAGTCTAATCAAGTCTTGAGCTGGATGAGTGATTGGGACCACATATTTAGGCAAGTTTGAATCCCATAAAGATATATCATTTTCAACTTTCTTCACAAATTTCTCATGACACCAGTTATGCACTTCAAGTAGATCAAACTCTAGTAGAATCAGTAATTCTGTAGTCTAAATCAATCAAGGAACTGCTCTCTTCAGAAGTAACAGGTGGCTGCAAAGGTCTAACCACTTCAGTAGAATCAGCTGTTAGGGCTGGGGTAGGCTTATTTATTTTAGAAGATTCAGGCCTTGGAAGCTTGCTTGAGGCAGATTTTTGGGTTTTTGGAACTCGAGTCTTAGGGGTGATCTGTTTTCTTGTCATTTTAGGGAAAAATAAGCAAGATTAGACTGTTTCCTTATTTAATTTTGAAAACAGGGGCTAATTGAGCGGATCTAGGAGAAATTTGGGAATCTGGCAAGAGTTTTGGGATGAAAACACAGGTTTTCAAGGTGCAGAAGACTGAATAGGGGTTCAATGGCTCTTGGTGTAATTTAAATCAAATTGAACAGTAGAAATTGCCTTTAGATGGCCAAAAATGGCTTTAAAACAGAGTTAGGAGAAATGGCAAATTCTAGAAAAAAAATTCCAGGATTCGCCCTCTTTTTTCAAGGTTTGTGTATTTCTCATATTGGTATTTCTCTGTTTCAACAGTCAAATTTGTTTAAATTGTATTAAGTTTGTAAACTTGAAGGTTTGGAATACTGAGAAATACCTTATGCAGGTATGGTTGCGGTCGAAAAGGGTTTCCAAATGGTATCAATCTTCAAACTGGTCGCAATGATTCTTATGGCGAAGTTTTGTGGTGAAATCTGCTTCAAGGGGGGAAATTTGAATAGCAGAGGTCTTGAAATGGAGTCTGGGCGTAGTTTTTCATAACAGGCGAGGCGGTAAGCAATACATAAAACGATGCGCAATTAAGGTAAAACCTTAGGTATTTGTCGTAATACGTATCATTTATTTGCAGGTCATAGTCAATGGCGGGAGAGCGGATTTGCTTTGAATGCGAAAACCATTCAGTGGTTATCGCGCTGCTCTAAGGTGGTAAGTTGTTTTGAGATTTTGGAACGCAATCAAATAGAATTGGGACACGTAGCAGTGGGTGGTTTGAGAAAACAACTTTTATCGTGCAACTTTTCTCAAATGTTAAACGATTACTTTTGTCGTGCGATATGCAATCTCCGTCGTCAGATTGTGATGGATGAAGCGAAGGGTAGGGATCTTTCATAAAGTTGTGTGGAAACAAGGTGGGACCGGGCTTTTTTGATATGCACCGTTGATTTGATAACAAAGATCAACGGTCATGGCTTGGTGCAATGAGAATGGTGGGGTATGAGACTAGGTGATTATGCTCAGTGCAAACCATCAGATTAAAATAGAGTTTGAGGATCAGACGGTTATGGCTTAACGCGACGGGGAAGGATGGGGCATGAAGCAGGTGCATCGCGTTCAATACGAATCGTTGGATTATGATTGAAAAGATGATCGGAGGGTTGAGGATGAGCGTGAGGGCACTGGTTTATCTGATGGAGTTAATGTATAAAAGGGTTTTATACATCGAATGGGCGGGTTAATAAAAGGTTTTTTAAACCAGGATTAAGACTTTGGTAAAAGGATATGTAATGGGAAAAAAAGGAGTAAGGTTAAAAACTATAACCGTGGGTAAAGCTTGTGTGGGAACGGGACTAATGGGCAAATAAACTCTTTTTTGCACGCACGTTTTATATACACAGTATGTAAATAAAATGCGTATTTGGCAATTATTTTTAACTTTATTATATAGTTTTAGATTTATTTAAAGTTCTAAAACTATAGGGGAATGAGGATATTTTATTATGGGTAATTTTATATCAAAGGGGTAATTTCGGGATGTATTTTCAACATGTGAGTAATATATTTGATATAAAAAGCATATAATATGGGGTTTTTGGGATATTGAATAAAAATAAGTTATACTAATAGGACTAGGATATTTTATAGGGAGTTAATAAACTAAGTTAAGTGTTAATATGAAAAGGGACAATGAATACTCAAAAATTTCATAAATGAAACTAAGGAAAGTGAAAATTAGCATAAAGTTTCATTTTCATAAGTCATTTCACTTTTACTTAGTATATCATGTTTTTTTAGGGTTTTATGCTTTGTAAAATGGAGGAAGTTAATCAAATGGGCCTTTATGTAACATTTAAGTAATAAAAGGGTTCTCACTTATGAAATTAAAATGGTGATGAGTGCATAAAGGGTAAATGATAAATTCTTTTGGGATTAATGTAGAAATTTAACATTTTCAACTAATCAGTCATTGAGCCTTGGGTCCGGTCCCAACAGAAGTCAAGGAAATGCCTTGAGCCTCTTTGAATGATAGTCTAGAATATCAAATTTCTATGGGGAGGGGAAATTAGTTATTTATAGCCTGGTGAAAGATATTTACAATGGATTTCCACCTTCTTCTACCTACCCAGTCATATCTTCTAACATTTTTTCTTCTATTTTAATCAAGTGCATTTGAGCTAGAAACCTTACAACATTTATTATTTTTGAAAGCAATAAACTATCTAATTCTATACTTATTTCATCCAAGAATCCAGATTAAACTGTTGGATTCTTTTATTCTCTACCTAACTACTAAATTGTCATGATTAAACTGTATGACAATTCTTCATTCTCTATCTAAAACAAGTAAATTGAAACATGATAAGTCAAGATTAAATTGTTCAACTCATCATGGATTATGGCATTTATTGACACTCTGCCATAACCATCTGCAAAAAGTAAAATAGTGGCATTTAGACTTGCACACTTTCATGTTTTATTCATCTTTTTTCTTTTGGGGTATATTATTTTTTCTAAGTCCTTTGATTTTTCTTTTAGGACTTTTTACCCTCTTTTTTATTTTTTATTTTTTACAAAATATGGGAAAATAACTTGCAGAAAGCAAAGTTTGTACATATTTACAAGACTTCCATCAGTCAAGTCAAAATTATGAATCCTATATTTATAGGTTACTAACAACGAGCAGTGAGGAGAGAATTTTGAATACCAAGGAGATAGAGCATACAGAGGTTGAGGATATGTTCGCTGCAATGCCCGAGCAAGACTATTTATCATGGAATGCGATAATCACAAGGTATGCTTTCCTTGAAACAATTTTTGGAAACGTAAGCCGCGGGTATGAGGAGCGGTGTGAAAACATGAGGCCGAAAACAATGAACAGTCATAAACACATAAAACAATGAAGAGAAAGCACTCAGGAGGTAGATAATATGTCTAAAGAAAAACTAAAATTGGGACTGGCAGAATCTGAAAATTCCAATGCCTCGCCTATGCTCTGATACCATGTTAAACAATGCATGGTAGAAACACACAAGGAAATAAGATAAGCATGAGTTTCTTTTCTATTAACCATAGTTGTACATTTATATTACATTGGTGTGACTCTTGGATTCCACCTTCCATGGTCACTTGGACTCCTCTTTAACTGTTCACCTTCCACACCTACCCATAGAGGATTAGGTGTCCTACAAATTTCATTCATAAAAAATGATGAAGTTACATTTTTCATATACACTACAAGAGTGTATTCCCGAAATATCATAACAGCATTTTTACATTTTAACTCGCTATAGGCGAAATAAAATAAACCATATATCATCCAAAATACCTATGCTTAGAGGGAGAAAAATTACATGGCTCAGAACAACAAGCATATATCAGGAAAAACAAAACTATTTGAGCCTAAAAAACATCATATAGGGTCTAAAAAATCTCACTTAAATTCAACAAGACAACCCTAAATCCCACACAACAAGCTCATATTAGGCATTCAAAGCGAGGATATGACGACATAACCTCAAGTTCCAAAAATAGGCATTGAACAACATGGAAAACAACAACAACAAAACAAATATGTTGATATCCCTCAAGATCTGCTCATAGGCAACATAGAAGGTGATGACAATGTCGAATAGACAACATTGAAAATTGGCTTAATCATAAATTCCAAGGCACAAACATGGATAAAACACTCGTGGCATATGAAAACTCCACTAAAGCCCCCTTAAATGACCTAAGTAAGCAAGCCAACAATAGTCACACCAACAAGGTGAAGGCAACAAAGGCATCTAGTCACAGACTCTTGACGCACATATTCAACATCACGAGCACAAAAATTGGGATAGGTAGCCCAAAATAGGGTTCAAAGATGACTAGGATTTTCCCAACCGTTGAGCTCCTCCACCTACCCAATAATTCTTTTTATATAAATAATAATAATAACTTAAAATAAAATTATAATTTAGTTAATTTTTATGATTTTTTAAAAATTTGGCAATGTTATATGTATCATGAGGTAAGTTTTTTAATGTATATAGAGGTTTACGAACCATTTAAATTATGGGTAGTCCAACTAATAAACAAAATGGCACTTTTCAGAGCTTTTTTTCTAGTCAATTTTACCCAAATTGGGTATAGATTTTATTAATTTGCAAAAATCCAATATCTCAAGGGTTTTTTAGGGTGTTGAATCCATTTATGATTAACAAGTGTATTGTAAACAACAAGAAATCACAATCTCACAAGAAGTTATATTTTTGAATTGTTGAATTCGAGGTAAAAAGGTTATTTCGTCTATTTTCACAAAGGAAAAATTTGTAATCTTTCATTAGATGAGAAAAATTACATATTACATTTTACTGAGTATATTGTCTTGTGTGTTCAAAATATATTGCTGACTTTATACACTAGTTAGTGTTACATTATAAGGTTGTAGTCCATGAGTATCAGTCCGCATATAGATAGAATAAGCTCGGTGCATAGCTTATTAATCCATATCAGCGCCAAAAAAGAAAAGTAAAATGTAAAAATAGCGTATGTACATATAATAATTAGTATCCAACTGTGTATATTTATAGATGAAAAAGTGAGAATATTAAGTGCCCCAAAAAACAATACCCGATAATTTGTATCAAAAAACCGCAGCCAGCGCTGCCTGATAGTCTTCGATGAAAGGCCTGTGGTAGTATCTGTGCACCTGTGATCCGATCTGTTCAATGATATGCCAAGTGCCCCAAGTCAATTGCGAGGCTTCTTTGGAAAGTGAGTCTGTCATTTTGTTCTGGTGCCTATAAATGTGAGAGATAGAGATGGAGTCAAATTGTGATTTGAGCAGAAGTACTTCCCGCAATAATGCAGTGAGTGTGTGAAAGTGACACTGTGCATGAGAGTTGAACCAGTTAATCACAATGATGGAGTCGCCAAAAATCTGTAGGTGATTGCAATTTTGTTCACGGGCAAAGATCAGAAGGAGTCGTAAGCATTGTAGTTCAGTAAAATTATTGGTACCAGGTCCCAGACCCATTCTAAGTTGATAGTGATGCAATTCATTAATGTATATAATTCCTCCCCCCCCCCCCCGCCCCCGCAACCATTTTGAGTTTCCGCGCCATAAAAATAGGCCCACGGCCGGTTTTGATCAATAATTTCAGGGTTGTCAGGTTTCACTATATGTTGCTTATCATCTTCGGGAATTAGAGAGTATGATACCAATATTGCCTGACAGATGTGATCCTCAATTACAGGCTGGTTGTTGAAGATGAACTTGTTCCGATTTATCCAGATCTCGCGGGTGAAAACCAAAGGCAGATTACGCAACTTTTTTGTGTTGACTGTCGTCTGCCACCAATGTGTCCAAGCGTGGATAATAGAATTACCCCACTAGCGTAGAAGCCCAGACATATTCTGTGTGACCTGTAACCAAATGCATTGAATACTGGGGCAATCCCGAAATAAATGAGAGGTCTCTTCCACATGGTTATGACAGTAGCAGCATCTGGAAGGGCTGATTAAACCCCACCTGTGTAGAAAATCCATAGTGGGGATACAATTCTGTAGAATGCACCAGAAATTTAGTCTGTATTTATGTGGGGCCTTGAGTTTCCAAATATTTTTCCACCACCCGTGCTTTTCATGTGGTTCTTTGTGAAGACTTAGAGTTAAATATCCAAGTTTGGGAGTGTAGAATCCCTTTGGAGAGATAGCCCAAATCAATTTGTCCTCCTGTTGATTTAGCCGAATATGCGATGCTTGTAAAGCTCTAATGTAATTAGCCCAGCATTGCGCGCTAGCTCGAGGAATGTGTAGATTATCAGCAGATAGCCAATATTGAGTGTGCCAATTTGTACGGTCCAGATCCTGAATTTGTGGGAGGTACCGAATACCCCTGTTGGTCAGATGTGAAATAATTCATTCCATGAGCTTGAAGTATACCCCACTCCCCGACCAAGAGTCCAATCCCACCTGGACCAATTCCCCATAACCAATTTTCCAAGATAGTCCTTGTTGGATAGGTGGAGCAGCCTTGATGATTGCTTTCCATATGATGGAAGCCCCAGGGGTTACTCGAATGTTACCTCTCCCCCAATCAAGTGTGCTTATGGGGGAAATATACTTAGCAGTAATGACCTCCTTCCAAAGACTTTGGCCAGTATCAAGTGCCAACACATTTTGGCAGCAAGAGCAGATGAAAATATGTGAAGGTCCTTTAGACCCCATCCACCCCATTGTTTGGGTCTACTGATTCAGTCCCAAGTAATCCATGCAAAAGTGTTGTCCTTTTCCTGATTTCTCGTTATTTCGTCTATTAGTTAAACTATGTCTTTAATTTATATGGTTGCACTAGTTGTTAAGAACTTGTAAATTAGGACTTCCGTGATTTTAATTTAATTATCAATAATCATTAGGTGGATTGTAGGGATTTAACCTCCATGAAAATTTAAGTTGATAAGCGTATCTATTTTGGAATCAGTCTTTGAGAATTTTAATTTAATTAGCAATAATTATTAAATAGATAGTAGGGATTTAACCTTCACAAAATATCTTAGAATATTTTTAGTAGTATACACAAATCAAAGATTGAGATTTATGTTCAAAATAGTTATGTTCGACATAGTCTAACTTATAGACAAAGTGACGGTGTCATTGGAATCTCACAATACAATCTCAAGAAATATTGTGATTTTTTGCTATTTAAAATACATTTTTGAATGCATAAATGGAGTCAACTCCCTGAAAAACCCTTGGGGCCCTTGAATTCTACAAATTAAACAACTTAAACTCAAGTTTTAAAAATATCTATGAGATTTTGAATAAAATTGACCAGAAAATATGTTAGTATGTTATTTATGCTCTTTTAATTAAACTCATTAATTTTTCTTTTTAAATGTTATATGAATATGCATTATGTTTTTTTGGGCATGTGGTAATAGTAAGTCCTGATATTAGCCCATAGTAACCTATTTACAAGTTAGAGATATCCATTATTAATAATCTTGTTTTCTATATGTGTGTGTGTGTGTAATATTTTTATAACAGTTTTGCGGAAATACAAACCTATAAATAAGTATGTTTTCCCTAAGTGGGTGGATGACTTAGAACAACAGAAAGAAAGATATCTTACCTTTTCCTTAACTTAATAGATAAAGGGAGAGAAACTTACTTGTAATATGTTCACTTCCTCTCGCCTCCATTCGTCGTTTTTTTCGCTCTCAATCCAACTTAACTTGCTTGATTGATACCTGTCGTGATAAACAGAAGACAAGAAACCACATAAAGTCAATACGATCTATTCAATTTAAACAAATTGAATTGATTAAATTCATAAATACACATATAACATCATTGACGTGTGCATTAGGAAATGAACAAATGTCTTTATTATGAAGTAGAAGGAAGAGTACAACTAGTTGATCGATTCATTGTCACTCATCCAGCTTGAGCCCCATCCTCATCACATTTGGATAATCCGTAATGCAACAGCATCACAGTACATGCACAACACCTTCAAGAGTTGGTCTCACCAGCATAACTCTACTTAACACAAATTCTTGCTCTCTTGTGCACTATGTTCAATGCTATATTTATAAGTAGATGGAAGTGGTTTGAAATAAATGAATTGTTGAATGGATTTCCTAAAAATGGATGAAGAGGTTTCCTTGTTCATGGGAAGAGGAGGATAAGAGTTTTAATGACTTCATGGGTTCCAAATTCGAGGCTATCAGATGAGGTGAGATTTGGAACAATTGAAGATTCTCGAAATCCAATGAACAATTCACTCCCAGTTGACCAATGCACTCTAAAGTGGGGCTAGATCCTCTGCAACGCAATCTTGCATGGGAGAATATACTATGTAGAGAAGTTACAGTTGTTTAGGGGTGCGTTGATGGCTTGATAGGGCACTTCAACTAACATCTAAGCAGTAAAAATTTCATGAAGGAAGACCATCAATGTAATGACTTGTTTAGGGCATGTAGAAACCAATTTAGAGTATGATAGACCCTAATGAATATTGATCTATTGTTTTGGGATGATGCCCAAATCGATATGTAATAGCTTCCCCCTAAATCATGAAGTCAAAAATGAAATGTTGAATGATTTTCTTTACGACGTGATGAGGAGGGACTGAAGCGGACGGTGACCTGTATGAATTACAATACATTACATCATGATATTTGTTCGTCTTGAACATGAATTGCTAAGGGAGTCATATCCCATAATCAGCACATAAACTATCATAAAATCAGAAATTCATCTACAAATATAGACTATCTATAGATATAGACCCATGATAGGATGACCATGTGAATAATGACCATCGTACGGATGATTTGGTACTTCTCCTAAAATTACAGCCTCGATGGATGAAACTAGATCTGAGGTCTTCTATCTCATTCACTCGATCGCTTAAAGTACGAGTATAACCATGCGAATATATGATCTGAATTCAAACATGGGAAGACATTGTTTGATTACCAACCAATGATGTGAGATGTTAACAGACGCAAGAGAAACCACCGTTGACGATAATGGCTCTCAAGGTACTATAGTACATTGTGCATGGTGTGAATAGATTATTTGAGGTCAAACACCATACAAAGTTTTTCGGTCGAAGGCTTATGATGTCAACCTATCGTTGGAAGCGAGAAACTTGCCATTGATGTAAGCAAGCTCCAGGATATTGACAGGTTGTTTCTAAGTCAACTTTCTGGATAATGAGCTGATGTCGATAGGAAGCGACTCATCGTAGGAGGGCATTGATGCTTTCCTCATCAATGACACAAAACGGGAGTAATGATTTTGGAGACAGAATGTGACTGATGAAGCAAAGTCAAGAATAACTGTCATGAAATGAGGGTTTGTGAGTATTGCAACAGATGAGGAATAACTGAATGACTTCTCTTGAACATATCAGTGACACTGAATGAATTGGCAACATTTGACCCAGAACCAAAGTGATGGATGGTATGATTGACCGTCAAGCAGATTACCCAACCCAAAAATCACAGAGATGAAGTGACTAAGTGTCATGTTCAAGAGCGACTTGCTACAATAAAGTGCCCTTTCCAATTTTCCCCAGTCATTGTTGATCAGTACCTATTTATTTTTTAACAAGCTTGAGGAGGATAACATATGCTTGATGTATAATTCCACCCTTCGAGTGAATCCATCACTATTTGATGCTTTAACGAGTCTAGCGAAGGTGAATCTTGATCTTGTCATGATGGACAACTCCGTTGCTATTTGATTCTTTAACAAGTCTAACGATAGTGAAACTCGGTCCTTTTTCATGTTTAGAGAGTTTGAAAAAAGGGACTAAAAGAAAAATCCACAAGTTCTTTTTTGTATAATAGTCACTCGGATCCGAAAAAGCGTAAAATAATACCAGAGAGAACCTCCTAGCCATGTTCGACTAGGGTTTTCCTTTTTTGTAACTATAATATATCTCAGTCTAGAAAAGGGTTAAACTTATACTGAGTAGATGTTGTTTCAATTCCTTTTATGAGCTTGAAATGACAAGTGCTTGGCAATCTTTTCATATTTTGAGAGTCTGAAAAGAGTTGAAAGAGAACTCTAGGGGGGTTCCTTTTTCGTATTTAATAAAGCTCAAAAAAGAGATAAAAGTGCGCTTTGAATTCTTCTTTCATGTTTAACAAAGCTCGAAAAAAGAGGATGAAAGTATGCTTTGAATTATTTTTTCATGTTTAACAAAGCTCGAGAAAAGAGGATAAAAGTATGCTTTGAATTCTTTTTTCATGTTTAACAAAGCTCGAAAAAAGAGGATAAAGGTATGCTTTGAATTCCTTTTTCATGTTTAACAAAGCTCAAAAAAGATATAAAAGTGTGCTTTGTGGTCAATATTGCATTTCAAGATCATGCATGACTAACTCATCATAATCAGCTGCAAACCTGCTCAAAGAAACATCAAATGGATTAACGATACCAGTTTAAAATAGTAAAAATGGGTAAAAACCATAGTTGATTCATTAAATATGCATAAATTAATCAAAAAGACTATTAAATTAAGAAATTACTAAGTCATTTTTACCATTTGGATTATAGTGCTCTAAGCCTATTTTACCCTTGAACTTCAGCAATTGATTGCGACAGATTCTATGGATCATTTCTCGTTCCATCCAGACCAGGTAGAACATCTTACCCTCTTCTTTCTATTGAATGCATTATTTTTCAGTTTCATGCACTTTTTTTAGGTTTTTGGGGCCCCTGGGGTAAATATACAACACCCTAGGGCCAGCGCACCCTTGAATGTCGAAAAGTGCATTGCAGAGAAGCTAGAAAGAGGCCCATTTCCCCTGCAACGCTCTGTCTCTCACTCAAGGGTGCATTGGGAGAAATTTAGAAATTTGTATCTTTTTTTTGCCCAAAATCTTCCCATTTTTTTGCATGAAATGGATCCTAACTTAGCCTATTTTTTATTTCAGACTTTCATTGGATCATAATGTCAATTACATCGAGAGAAAGAGAACATGAAGAACAGGATATGGTTTCCTAAATAATCCTGGCACTGTGAGAGCCCTTAAAGATTGTGGGTTTCTCAAGTACTTCCGACTGTCAAGGATGAGGTAACACATGGAACTATTGAAATTAATAATTCGTTCATGGGACCCATTGATTCAGGCATTGCACATTGAGGAAAAAGTGCTCCCAATATTGGTCGATGACATTTACTTTCTCAGAGGTTTGTCGAGATGTGGTGCCCCCATTTCCCTTGCGGGCTCCGCATGTGGAGGTGAAATGGTAAAGGACTACATTTGACATTTTTGTTGACCAAGAACTAAGCATAGTAAAGATGGAAAGATACATATCAAATATGTTCGTGATATTCCTTTGTGCACTCTCCTATTCACTATCGCAAAACTAGCTGGTGGTGTGACACTACATGTCGCAAATAGATCATACATGCAGTATGCACTTGAGTGTCTCGAGCCAACTGTGTTCAACTAGGTTGAAGCAGTACTCCTTCGGATGAAAGAAAAACTAACCAACGTAAAAAGTGGTAAGACAAAAAATTTCAGTTATGGGTTTATTTTGATCATTTTAGTTTTGGAGCAAGTTCCATTGATGCAACCATAACATGTGATGTTGGGATTAGCTGGTCCTAGAGATTCACAGATGCAGAGGTGGGTTGCGCTGATGGCTAGACATGCTGGTCAGTCATCAATCTCATTCTCTACTACATTTTTCAATTGGATCCTAAGACATAATATCTTCATCGAGGAGCATCCATATGCGAGGATGGATTTTCACGGAGATCCAGATTTGATTTTACCGGTCGGCACTCAATGGGGTGCTATAGGTAAAATGTTGACCATGTTTCGATTTTTTGGGATTTTTTACATATTTTTGTGTTTTTTGACGTTTCCAAGACTAAACTAAAGATGTTTTATGCATGCAGATCCTACACGATTTGTATTTAGATGATATTGTTGTTGATTTGCAGCAACATGTGGAGGGATTGACTCTTGGGATACCGGATGCCTGGATCGAGGAGTTACCTATGAGGCTGCAACGCCATACCATTGGTGTGCCCAGCCGTTGGATGAGGTTGTTGTGCATGATAGCCCAAGGAGTGAACTGCTATCATGAGCATCACTAGTTTACTTAGATTATGCTATGTCTGTGTACATTTTGAGGTCAAATGACCAATGTGTCTTGGACACAAATTTTGTAAAAAACTCGATATAAATCTATTTTACTTTCAGTGTTTTTCTATGATTAGGTGCAATCATATTCAATTGTATGATTTGAATTGAAAATATATCTTTACATATGTTTCAAATGTCTATTTAACACATAATTCTCCAATGAATCAACGAGAGTGTTAAATTTTCTGGAAATATGTTGATATTGAATATAATCAAAATGTCTTTCCAAAAGACGAAATCTAAGGAACATGTGATGAATTGTTGGATTTCGAACAGTATAGATGCTAGTAAGTTGTATTACTACAAGTTGTGAGTCCAACCTGATGATGATGCGACGAATGCCAAGTGAAATGGCATCAGAGAGTAGTTCAATCAACCCGTTATACTCAGTGATATTGTTGGTCAGTCGACCGATACAAATCCCTTGGAAACTCACTAACTTGCCACTTGGAGCAAATATGGCCCATGTTGCAGAGGATAAATTCTAAGTAATATGACTAGCACCATCGGCATATCCAACAAATGGTTTCGAAGATTCTGACATCTGTAAAAAATGCAAAATGGATTACTAACCACATGAAAAACTCTAAAAGACACACTGCTACACACACGCAATCAAAGCATATAATACAGTGCTTACTACACAAAATCAGGCATAGTAACATTTAAGATACAACCCATTTCGAGGTTGCGCTAATGGAATCCCATCATAATATACCAACTCGTAGGCACCCTTAGTCAGAATGTGCTTGAAATAGTAGGGGTCATGCCATAATGGTTCAAATTTCCATGTTCCTATCTTATCAACTTCCTCATCATAAAGCAAGACTAGGTCTCCTTCTGAGAAGGTGTGAGGCTTGACATTGTGGTCATATTGCGCCTTAATTTGTCTCTTATGTGCTCTGTTGGCCACTATGGCTTCACGAAGAGTTTCATCTAGATGGATGATACCTAAAATATTTGCTTCTTCAGTGGAAGTTTCAGGTAGTAGGTCAATCGCAAGTTTCAACGATGGTATTTCGCATTGGATTGATAAGATAGCTTCCAGACCATAAAACAGCTGAAAGGGAGTGAATCTGGTCGCATTTCTCACTGAGGTTCGATATGGCCACAAAGTTGAGTATAGGATCATATGCCAGTTTCTTTTGTGAACCCCAATCATGAGTTGAAGCATATGCTTAAGAATTTTTTTGATAGCTTCAACTTGGTCATTAGCTTGCAGATAATAGGGGGTAGAATTATCATGCGACAATCCTAACTTGGCAGTTATCTCATCCATCATGTGATTGCGAAAAAAATTTCCATGATCTATGACTATGGCTTGTGGTACACCAAACCGTTAAACCACATGGTTAACAAAGTACAATGCAGTTGTCTATCTCGTGTTGTTGAATGTAGGCATCACCTCAGCCCACTTGGTAAAATAGTCAACGGAGACAATAATATACCCATGCCCCTGGTCGAGCGGGGATTACATGTCATGAGGTCAATGCCCTATTTTGCAAATGGTCCAACAGAGTTCACGGGATGCATTAGTGCAGGATACAAGCGAGTTTTACGATCAAATATTTGGCAAGCATGAAAAATTCTAACCACGATAATGCAATCGCGAAATATGGTAGGCCGGAAGTAACCAATGCAGAGAATATTCTACACGGTAGCATAACCAGATAAATTTCCAGCACGTGCACCAGCGTGGCAATCATTTAGAACTTTTTCGGCTTCCTCATGCATGAGGCACCTACGTAATATCGTATCGACACCAGGATGATCAAGTGTATCACTAACAATCAGATAATCTTTGGCTTGGTATCAAATACGTCGTTGTTGTGAGTGAGAGGTACCCCGCCGAAAATTTTGGGTCTGGAGATATATGATGAAATATCCATAACACGGGTCAGATGACTCGATCAGAAACAGAGACTTGTCCAGAATTGATGGTTTCGTAGTAGGATCGATACTACTCAGAGGAAGGTCACAAATAAGCTTATCAAACACCAAAGACTTCTTTGACTTGGATTTGATGAATTTCAAATCAAACTCCTGTAAAATGATGATCCATTTTGAATATTTTCCCCCCAGCAATTGACGTGACAAAATGTATGTCATAGGGTTGCAATCCTAAATGACAATGGTCTTTCGGAACAGGATATAATGGCAAAATATTTGTACAGCTTGAACGACTTCCAAAGCGAGCTTCTTAATGTATGTGTACTTAACTTCCGTATCATTGAGATTATGACTCAAATAATATATCGGATGTTCAATCCCATCTTATTTTTGGACTAAAACCATAGCGATGGTTGTATCTGCAATGAAGAGATACAAGAAATAATCACTCTGATAATTTGGGGGATAGATTAATGATGCTCGGATCAGAGAATATTTAAGAACACCAAAGGAAGCTTGCGCAACCACATCCCAATGGAAGGGTACCCCCTTTTCCAAGGGTCAAGTAAATCCTTTAGCCATTTTGGCGTAGTTAGGAATGAACCTCCATAGAAAGTTAGCCTTCCCTTGGAGTCTCTATAACTGAAGCAGATTAGGAGCGGGGAAGTCAAGAATAGCATGGACCTTCAATGGATCAAGCCAAATTCCATATTTAGACACGACGAATCCGAGAAAACGACCAGAACCAACACCAAACAAACATTTGTGCGGATTTAGGCATATTTTATAGTGACCACATCGCAGAAAAATTGCTCTCGGATGTAGCAGGTGGTCATCCCATTTTCGTGAATGTGTAATAAATTCATCTAGATATGGTTGAACTATGTGCTTGATATCATGAAAATCATAATTCATTGCCCTCTGGAAAGTAGCCCCGACGTTCTTTAAACCAAAAGTGAGCTTTCTATAAGAAAATGCGCCCTAGGGACAGATAAAAGAAGTTTTATATTGGTCCTTTGGGCGATCATTGATTTGATTGTAACCAGAAAATCTATCCATGAAAGAAAATATTTCACATCCGACACATTCAACAATAATTTGTTCAATAAAGGGAGTTGGATAGTTGTCTTTCGGACAAGCATGATTAACATCCCGGTAATCGACGCACACTCTAATTGTTCCCTGTTTCTTCATGACAAGAACAATGTTAGATACCCAGTTAGTAAGTGGAACAGGGTAAATGAATCCAGCATGCAAAAGTTTTCCAACCTCTTATTTAATGGCAACAGCTTTATTAGGGTGCAAAGGACGAAGGTGTTGTCGCACCGACTTGACATCAGGGTACATTTTAATCTCATTTTCAACAATGTTGGAGGCAATGCCTGGCATATCCTTGTATGACCATGCAAATACATCTCGGAATTCACAAAAAAGAGCACGGTAAATGTCAATTTCAGATGAAGAAAAAGATGCACCGACATGAATGTTTTCTACAATAACAGTTTTGGTCGAAAAATTGATAGAAATCGTTTCTTCGATATTCAATGGGTTTCATTCGGAATCAACTGCGTGGATAGGAAAAGAATTTGTCAAGAACTCAACGACTGTAGGGTAATATAGTTCAGATGGATTATCTTCATTATAAAATGGAATATGGGATCGTTGATGTGATGATTCCCATGGTTCTTATTTTGGCATCATGGATTCCATAATGCTCTCATTAGTCAAGAATATGCGTGAAAATGGATCAGAAGAAGTACAAAAATCCGAAGAACGATCAACCCAAACAATCAGTGACAATGGATTTGGATTTGCCGCATAAACCAAGAAAATTGATTGCTATGTTAGCTCAATTGGGCTTAGTGGCATGATGTTGACTAACCTAATTACTTCAGAATCATTGGGTATATTCCTTAAGTCAGATGAAGAGGAAGATATCATGTTGCAGGTCTCTATATGTGCGATTTTCGCCGATGTCGCAGGCGATGATATAAAAAAGGTGCCCATTATGGAAGGATCCTTAAAGAGTGCTACAACAATATTCTGAAGAGAAGGTGGGGGTCTGTGAACTAACGGAACGCTTCTAGTTTCCTGGAAACCATAGGTGAATAAGGCTAGTTGGTTGATGGTTTTGATACTTCCTTTATGGGGGAAGATGATCATACGAAAATAAGTAGATACTACCATAGCCAAAGCGTAAACCCACAGTCTTCCAAGTAATATGTTGTAGTCGAGGGTTCCATCAACGACCTCAAATTCAACAGTAATTGATTTCCCCCCCTAATTCTACTTGCAAGTTATTTAAAATTCCACAAGGCTTATAAGTACGACCGTCAAAATATTTTAACGTCGTAGGTGATTGTGACAAAGTCAGTGAGCCAAGTGACCTCCAACAACTCATTGACATGATGCAAGTAGATGTGCCTTCATAAATAATGGTTCGGTGAATGAGACAATTAAAGACATGTACTTTAATAAAAAATGTTAACTCAACTAGTAATTTTGGCACGTAGCCTGCATGATTAAAGACTACAATATTTGAATCCATCAGATCAATTCCACCAATCGTGGACAACAAAGCTTGCTTCTGGGAGGGACAATTCTGAAGTACCTCAAGTGTTGACATAGCAAAAGGTGACTGATCTAGGTCTTTAATACATTATAATTTTTAGCAGCACGAGCTTAAGGGTTGAATGTTGATTTATGAAGTACTCCCTTCGGTGGTTTTATTGCTAAATTTGAAAGGATAGGTGGTAGATGATCAGGAGATCATGTCCAAGTTGAAAAAATGCTCAAAAATGGACATGCTCAGAAATGGTTTCAGTCTGAACGACTAGAAATTCCTCGTCACTGCGACTCTGGCACCGTGAACGGGACTCAAAACCGACGTCGTATGTGAAAGTTACTGAGGTTTGAAATTGTCTAGTGACCTTCAAAAGAGGACTTTTTTACTATGATTTTGTCAATTTAAAAAAATAAAAATAAAATAAAATAAAAATAATAAAAATAAAAATAAATAAAAATAATAAAAATAATAAATAAATAAAATAAAATTAATATGGCAAAATTTCATTTTTATTAAGTTTTTATGGGTCTATCCCTGGGTGCCACGTGGCCTGCCTGGAGGCTGCCACGTGGCCCCAGGCCATTGGTTGAAGGTCAAGTTAAAAGAATATGGAGGGCAAGAGGGTCGAACCCTCGACCCGACTCCTCGGGCAGGGTCGACCCGACCGACACAGCAGAGGAAACTGTGTTGAAGTGTGGGCGAGTCGGGTTGGCGTTGTAAAAGTGGGCGAAGAAGTTGGGGACCAACCCCCTCAGGAGCCAGCCCCGTCGCGACGTGACCAAACCCTCATAACCATGGCCTTAAACAATTGAACAGGCGAAGAATTTTAGTTAAGCCCTCAAAGCTTAACCCCATATACATGCGACCACGCTATATGACCAGGTGTTAACAATAAATGGTGGTGGTTTTAAAACAGTCGACGGTGGCGAAACCGGGCCATGTGGCCACCAGCTCTCCGCATTATATGCCACGGACACGGTAATGGCAACAATCATTTCGGCGATTAGTGCGGGGGTGGTCACATGCCACCCCACCTAACATTTAATACAACTGCAGTTAGTCTGACCGTTAAGGTTAGTGGGCCCTTCGTTTCCGGTGGAATTTCCAAAATGGTGAGTTTAACTGGAGTTCCTCCAGTTTTGGAGGAGGTTTTCTAGTGCCACTGGGAAAAAACTTATTTGGGTCATGACTTTCTCAATTTTTGACCAAATGAGATGCAATTTTAGTCAATTTTGGGTTTCTTCAGCATTCTAGAGAGTTTGGAGTAGGTTTTAGAGTGAACAGAGGTGTTTTATAGCAACTTTTTCTTCAAGGAAGAGGAAAGAGCCATCATGGAAATGGAGCTGTATTGGATTGTACTTCACTATTTAAGGTGAAACAAAAGCCATTTTTAGCTTATTTCTGTCTTCTGAAGTCAAATTCACAGCTTGTTTTTCCTGTTTAGGCATATTTTTCACTTTGTAACCATTTTGAGCAAATTAATAGAGCAAGGACATGCCATTGGGGAGCCTTGGACTAGCAGATGTAGCCCAGGAGGGGTGAACTGCCCCATCATTTTGTTGTGTTATGATATGGTGAAGTTTACTTGCTGTGTATTTCTGCTGTGATATATTAAACAATAAATTTAAATAACAAATCCTCACACATAAAACTCAGAAACATTACCAAAACTACTTTGTTTAACCTACAAGTCATGGAGAACACTTTGCACATTAAATTATATGGAAATGGATACTTTGCATAGCATTACAAATAGTTCCATTTTCATATCAGTAGAGCTGACTCAGATGAGGTCGAAGTCTATGTGGTAGGTTGATATGTAGCCTGACCATTAGACGACGACAATGGATTACTGTAATCTTTACTTCGTGTTGACACAAAAACATCAATTTTAGCCCTAGTGGTGGATAGCATAAGCACTTGTGAACTAGAAGTAGGATCCGTCGCACCCAAATGGGTTTTTGGGTTCGAAAAAAGATTTTTCAACCTAACAGATGTGGCAGAAGTATTAAGAAGTGTTTAGACTTCCAAGCGATGAGGACAATCTCGCGGAAAATTTTCCTCATTAAAAATCAAGCAAGGGTAACAAGGTTTCCTAAAAGAACCAAATCAAACAAATGATTTATCCTGAGGGGGTGAATTCGATTTCTTCTTGTCTTTCCCCTTCTTCCTATTTCCTGGTTTCTTATCACTTTTGCCTTTGTCAGATGACACGGCATGGATGTTGGAAGAAGACGCATGATCAGATGCAGAAGGGTTTTGATTTGAAACAACAAGTGTAGAACGAGATGGTCGACTTGCTACAAGAGTGCTAGCAAAACCAATCACACCATCACCAGCATGAATGTCCTGATGAGATGGAGCAGGAGGAACAGAAAAATTTGGTTGCAGCATGTTTGGAATATTTTCGTAGAGCATGTTAGATTGGGTATAAATCAAGTCCAAATATTGGGCATGAGCAATGACTTTCTCTTTCGTGAAAACACCGCCTTTGGCCACATCCTCGATGATAGATAGCAACAAGGACTTAATAAACCATTCAGCTAAAATCTGATCAGGAACAAATGTTTTAGCCATTTGAGGATGATGACGCCACTCATGTATATGATCTGATATATGAGTAAAAGTGGTCTGTTTAAAGCTGGTCAAAAGTTCCATTCTAGTTTCATATCTGATGGGTAACTGGAAGTGGGTTAAAAAAGTAGTGGCTAAAGCTATAAAGTTATCAAAAGAAGCTCTTGGTAATTCAATGTACCACTTCGCAATCGTACCAGTAAGTGCTCGCTGGAAAAGACGCAATCTAATAGAATCATCATTTAAGGAGTTTGATGAACACCATAAATTATAAGACATGACATGTATAGAGGGGTCTTCTCCATAATTTCCATTGAATTTGGGAATGTTCGAGGGTAATTTATGTGGAATCATCAGCCACCAAGGTAAATAATGAATTGGATCATCGGTGAGTCGATTTAAATCTGGTAATTCTAACGTTGCAACAAATGGCAACTATCTATTAAGGTTAGGTTGAGCATAACAACGATAAGATGGAATCACCTTAGCAGTAGGCCTTTGCGTACCAACAAATGGATTCTATTATTAGTAACCCATATAGGTGTAGTTTTGTTGACCAGGATCTGGATAAGCTTGATACTGTGGGAATGGTTTTTGTGGTTGCCATGATATCTGATAGAATGGTTGCCCTCCAAGATAATTCAGACCAGGTTTTGAATAAATAGGACCAATATAAACCTGTGAAAAAGGTAAACTAGCCTATGGTTGTGAAATTCCTGATACAAATGGTTGTTGAATGGAAGCCTGGGAAGACTGAGTTTGTAGACCTGAAACTTGAGGGTTAGGGATGGAAGGACCTGCTTGTGCAGACTGAACAACAACCATATAAGAAATGACAGGCGTAGTAGGCACAAAAGCAATAGGTTGAACTGGTTGATACACAACCATTTGCGGCTAAACATCCAAAGTTGGCTACCATTGGAGAACAGGCATTCCAGCATATGATTGACCTGAATACGAAGGAGTACCACCATATGGACTAAACATTTGTTGTCCTCCATCATATGGAGTATAGGGATATTGCACATACTAACTTTCATGCGATGGGTATCTAAGAGATACTAGATAATATGGATAGTAATTAGATGGACCAACCTGATATTGAGGGTCAGGACAATGAGTACTCGTAATAGAAGAACCAGAAAAAATTCCATTTTATGACATGGGTGAAGTCCACGGAATAGAGGAGACACAAGAGTAAGTTCCATTTAAAGCCTGGAAACCCAGTGGGACGAATGAACCACCATAAATATGAGCCTCGGGTGTCGTCGAAAACATTGAATATGAAGCAAAAATAGATTTTGTCGTAGCTGAAACAGATGGTTCAGTCTGGGATGTTGTCTCTCCCATGGTTAAATAACCTAGAAAATACTCTAACAAATCTACGGGAACTCAAGAGTCAAAAGGACCAATAGAAGCAGAGTAAGCCTAAAAAGAAAAGAATGGATAGATATTAAGCTCTACCCCAACATGAGTTGGATTCGAAGGCGATGTTTCTTCTTGTGGTATTTCCTCAATGCAAATCAAACCAGGTGGAAGTACTTCACCATCAGGCCCGAGATCATTTCTAGGCGGTCAACTCAGCGGTAAAGAGGAAGACTCAATGTTTACAGATGGATAAGGAGAAGAAGGTTGTACCAGAACAACTTCTTGTTGTTGGACTTTGGGATCAACTGCTGGATCGACTTCTAGTTGAACAAGCTCGGGTTCAGGATTCACCGTTTCACTAGATTGAATTTCAATGTCCTCAGGTAACTCTAAGATTTTTGTCTCGACAGTTGTAGATAAACCGGGATCAGTTGAAATGAATCGAGACTTGCTACTCAAAGGATCAGATGTCTTTGGTATATCAGATGATGTAGCACCAAGATTTCCAGAGGTAAAAAACTCGGTAGGGCGAGCGCGCCTTTGTCTACTAGGAGTAGCTTCTCGCAGTAACAAAGGTTTATTCGTTGTCCTACGCGAACGACGAGGAAGGGGTTGATCTTATTCCATGATTTCTAATTGATTTTATACAAAAAAAAAAAAAACAAAAGAGGGTAATACTAGGCCAAAGGTTTACCAAGTAACTGTGAACTGCAATATATTGCCTCAGTAAACCAAGGACTTATTATACGTGCAGGAAATATCCCTGAATGTTGTGTTCGGTGTGTCATAGGTACAAGGCGGCCAACTCGGTTACCTATGGATGGTAAGAAATCTAAATTTTTCCTCAAAAATATACATGAAGGTACGTGGAGGCCCAATCCGTGTTAGCGTTGTCTAATGCGAAACCGTAAAGTGAGGGCGTCCCCTTATACTTTTCGTACTAGAACACTGCCAGATATATCCGAAAGTACATGGATGAGCTCCAATATACTTACATACGTGGAATGAGGTATCACACTCAGAATTTATCGCAGACAATTAATGACAATTGCTATGTTTAACGACCCTAGAACATGTCTCTAGCCTAGACCTCTAAATGTTATCATTAATGTTACAATGCTTCCTTAGGTAAATTCAGATAAATTTTATGTTGATCTTGATTATCAGTTTGTCTTTCAGTTTCAACGCGAGATGTATTGAACATTCCTAGAATGCAATTAGAATGATAAGAATTCGTTTCGAATTGATTTTCGACAATGAAAAAACTAGCTAGTATGGATAAAGCAATCAAATAATTTGTAATCATCAATGAGCACATCTAAATGCAATTTTTCCCTAAACTATTCCTCAAATAGCACTCACAATCCCTAAATGTAAATGCATGTTTTTCTTTTCAATTTCCTTTAATTTTAGATGAACGAAAAAGAAACTAATGGACAAAAAATTACTCAAAACTTTCAAGAGAAACGAAGACTGAAATGACAATTTCTCTTTCGAAAATAATGAATTGATGAAATGTAAAATTTAACTTTGGATCTATTCACAATGATAAATAAAACACAAAGAAACATTGATTAAATAAATCCAAAGTGAGGTAATAAGAGTAGAGTAATATTGGTCTCTAAAGGTGTTCAATCAGTTGAAACTTCAGCAAGCAAACACTAACATGAATTGGCGAAAGACAAAATAGATAGATTTTGGTTGGTCACAGGGGAAACGCACCCCTGAGTGGGAGACAATGTGTTGCAGAGCACTGTCCCTAAACCAACAGTGATATGCAGAGCACTGTGTCAAGACCAACATTGCATTGGTGCAAAAGGACTCTCTGAAAAAGCAAGCAATCACACTAGTTTTGCTAAGACACATTCAAAATATTGAAAATAAGCAGGTAAAGTATACTAGAAGTTGATGGACAAGGAAAGAACCACTAGGGACGATCCTTCGATCCCTAGTATGGTCGCCAATTTGTTTTGCAGAAATACAAACCTACGGATAACTATGCTTTCCCAAAGTGGGTGGTTCACTTAGAACGATAGAAAGAAAGATATCTAACCTTTTCCTTAACTGAATAGATAAAGGGAGAGAAACCTACTATTAATATTTTTTCTTCCTCTCGCATCCCTCTGTTTCTTTCGTTTCTCTCAATCCAACTTAACTCACTTGATTGATACCTGTCGTGATAAACAGAAGACAAAAAACCACATAAAGGAAATACGCTCTATTCAAGCTAAACAAATTGAATCGTTTAAATTCATAAATACACATATAACATCATTGACGCATGTATTAGGAAAGGAACAAATGTCTTTATTATGAAGTAGAAGGAAGAGTAGAGGTAGTTGATAGATTCATTGTCACTCATCCAGCTTGAGTCCCATCCTCATCACATCTGGATAATTCATAATCTAGCAGCATCACAATACATGCACAACACCTTCAAGAGTTGATCTCACTAGCATAACTCTACTTAACACAAATTCTTGCTCTCTTGTGCATTATGTTCAGTGCTATATTTATAAGTAGATGGAAGTGGTTTGACATAAATGAATCATTGAATGTATTTCCTAAAAATGGATGAAGAGTTTTCCCTATTCACGGGAATAGGAGGATAAGAGTTTTAATAACTTCATGGGTTCCAAATTCGAGGCTATCAGATGAGGTGAGAGTTGGAACAACTTCTAGAAGTCACTAGAAGTGGGGAAGATTCCTAGAATCCAATGAACAATTCGCTCCTAGTCAACCAACACACTCTAATGTGGGCCTAGATCCTCTCCAATGCAACCTTGCATGGAAGCACATACTCTACAGAGAAGTTACATTTGTCTAGGGGTGCGTTGATGGCTTAATAGGGCAGTTCAACTGGAATCTAAGTAGTGAAACTTTCATGAAGGAAGACCATCAATGTAATGACTTGTTTAGGGCATGCAGCAACCAATTTAGAGTATGATAGACCCTAATGAATACTGATATGTTGTTTTGGGATGATGTCCAAATCGACCTGTAAAAATAACTAATAATGAAAATAATTTAAAATAAAGTTATAATTTAGTTATTTTTTAATGTATATTTTAATTTTTTTGGTAAAGTCAAATGTATTATGAGGTAAGTGTTTTGATGTTTATATGCATTTATTAATTATTTAATTTATATGAATAGGCTAGTTTTAGTAGTAGTTAACCACCATGAAATATTTTTAGTAGTAATCATTGATAGAGGGTTGAGATTTATCTCAAAGATAATGCCTTTTTTACTTTTCAATTTAATTTAAAAAAATCGCATGTCCACATCATATACTATATTTGTCTTTTTTTTAGATGTAAATATGTTTAAATCCTACATTAAATATTTTATAATTATTTTTATTATTAATTTAAAATAAAGTTATAATTTAGTTATTTTTATTATTTTTGTGAATCTTAGCAATGTGAGATGTATCAAGAGGTAAGTGTCGTGATGCTTACTATGGATTAATGCCTAGCAACACTTATCCACCATTAAACTTATATGGTTGTGCTAGTAGTTAAAGTAACTTATTTTAACCCACTAAAATGCATTAAAAAAAATCATGCTTAAAAGAAAAGAACGAATTTTATTGTACATCTTGAATGGGCTCAATGGTTAAAAATGTGTATTTCTTCATGACAGGTCTTATGTTCAAATCGAAAGGGGGTGCAACATGTACATTATTATGATTATTAATCGTCTTTAGGAATCAAGTATCTATTAAGCATCAAAAGAGATCAAAAAGAAATAAAAAAATAAAAAAAATCTTTGTGATTACAAAAATACAATTTAAATATTGACACACCTAACCTGTGGCTTCATTAACTGCAACCTAGGGGCATATAAACCGTCAAAATCACCTAGGTATTTCACTTGGCCTAGGCCACACAACCCTTAGCATGGCTAGATTTTTTCCCACGGTGTTTCGAACCGATGACCCTTTCACCATGGAGTGCCTCAACAAAACACCCTATCACCATCTATTCTACACCTCGTGGGCTATTATTATTATTATTATTAATCCTTGGTCATGACCTTAAAATATTATTATTATTATTAAGCATCTAGAGGAATCAACTATCCATTAATCATCCAAAGAGATAAAAAAGGAATCAAATAACAAAAACACAATTTAAATAATTTTGTGTTAGGTTATTTTATTGTTATGTTTTGCTTATTAGGTTAGATTTTTTTTTTTTTAATTAAGGTGGGATTTTGGATTTTTTACGTTTTGTATTACCCTGTTAGCATTAAATTTTACACCATTAGAGTTGATATAACTTTAAATTCAACAAACATACATGAAAATATACCCTATGAATCACTGGAAAATCCTACTCTCCTTTTGGGCTTGTGCTTGTTAACCTCATGGGGTTGTCCGTAATCTTTGTACTTGTTGTTCTAACATGTAAATCTGCAAAAGAACACTATAAAAACAATAATATGAAAGTTATTTGACCAACAAGTTAGTGGAAAATCAAGTGACTGAAATGTTTATGTTCAAACTATAATGATCCTTCACAAATCAACCCTTTAAATGGAAAAATAATGCAAGAAGAAATTGTATCTAAGTGGCTAATTTCCAAAATAAATAGTTAAAAACTATTAATAATTTGCACAAGATACCATTGACTCAAACAAATCAGAGTGAGTAGATCAAAACTGAATTTTATTATGTGAGATCCACATGGTTGGTTATGCCAAGATGACTATCACAAAACCTTAATATAGGGATACCCAAACACAATGTACTAAGAGTTAGAAAATATAGAGAAGAAAGTATGGCTATTTTCTCTTGCTCTGTAGGTTTTAACCTTGTACAGAAATTTCCTACAAACGAATTCTAAAAAACAGAAAAATATACAATGGCGAAAACATAAAAAATATACACAAAGATTTTCTCCTAGCCCCCAAATCTAGGAAAAACCTGATTGATTTTTCATTATATTCCTTTAAATGTTACAATACATTATATACATATTGAAGCGTGGTTGAATCATTCATAGACCCCAATCCATTAACCATGGATTATAACATAACCATAGTTCCCTTGACCGAATCAAAAATACCATGGGAAAAACCATCATGCCCAAAAAACCATGTGTGAAACCATGGGTTGGTCTGCCCACAATCCTTAGGTCTGCCCAACCATTGGCACATGGAGATAGTCGTGGAAAGAATATAAAACATATCCAACATTCTTCCACTTGTTGTTTTCTTTCCACATAGGGGGTCACATTACTGCATAGTCATTGGTCCAAGCCTAAAATTCTCATTGTTTCTCTACACCAATAAAACTTCTCAATGCTCACAAAATTTGTCAATGCATCAGCAACATTCTTCAATGTGTCCACCTTTACCAACAACACCTTTTTGTCTTCAACCATATCCATCACAAATTGATAATAAACATAAATATGATTTTTCTTTGAATGATAAGCAAGGTTCTATAATATCCCAGTGTAATGTTCCCAATTTTTCAAGGAGAAAATTGGAACATTAATTTTTCCATTTTTAACATAGGAGATGAATAAAATGGGTAGGAGATCCATTTCTTCCATGGATAGAGAATAAAAATCCTCTTAGCATGAGGGAGGATCACTTTTGGAGCTTGATTTCACACCTCCATGTGTGAAAAGGGGCTTTTTCAAAAAGGCTAGGTCAAGTTTGACCAAGTCAAACTGCGCAGTAGCATGAGGTGGAGAGCACATTGTGGGCCAGCGCAGTGGGATAAGGAGGGAAGCTTCTAGAGGAAGGAAACCATAATGAGTGGGGTCCATTGAGAGGGAGCTCACATTGTTTAAAAGGATGGCAAGGCTACCATTGCAAATCATCTTGAGAATTATTCATCTTGGGTCCAGCGGACTTGCAGCAACATCTTGCTGGTTAGCAAGAATTGTCGAGGGAATTCCTGTTTAGGATTTCCTCTCCTTCTTGAGTAGCTCTTGGAGGATTTCACTATATTCCCCATATTCATACATTGAGGTCAAGTATCATCCATTTTCATCAGCACAGTTCTAGGTGGAGTTTGTGCAGTGTAGCTGGGTGTTGCTGGGGAGGTTTTCCACAACACCATCCTTGGCTAGTTTTTCAGAGAAAGGAGCTTCCATCTCTTTGAGAGATCAGAAAAGGTGGTTTCTGAGCTTATTCCACCATATTTGGCATCAGGCCAACCACTTTCCATAATATGTAGCGCAGTCCCTCTCTTAGACGACATTATTCTTGGAGAGCATTTGCTGTGAGGGGTTTGCAGATAGTTGGAGGGTGAAATCTTAGGTGAAAGAATCAGTCTTTCACTTCAAATTTCTCATTGGAGGAGGCCATTTCAGATTGAGGATCTCATTTAGCCATTTCCTCCTTCTTCTTTTTTATGATTTGCTACTTCCCAACAACTCCGACATTATTGTGTTTTCCATTTCTGTACATGTATTGTAGCCAATCCTTCTAAGGATTTTTGTACTAGTGTTTTCAGGGGTTGAGAGCTTGCTCCCCCTCTTTATTTGAGCTGATATTGATATATCATTGTATTTACATATTGTATGCTGCAGTCTCCATTCATAAATGTGCAGTCATAGCTAGGGCCTGGATACATAGCAGTGTTTTGTCTCATTTCATGTACTTGTCTTGTTGAGGCGTTCATTGCCAAGCTTGAGTGGTTGGATCCTCAAAGCATTGTACACATTTGCTACTATATTACTCATTTATCAGCTATTTACTTCTTCATGTGCCATGGATCAATAGAATAATGCTATCTTTCCATTGTATGTTCATACATGTGCTTATATTGTTGCAGCCCTATTCTTTGGGCAATCCCTGAGAAAGGAATTTCACATATCTATAGACAGAGTCTGTGAAGGACCAGGTAGCCTCTAGATCTCACCCTTCCTGGTGAAGGTGACATATCCAGAAAATTCCCCCACGGTCTATCTCTAGAATAGACTTGTGATATTTCAGAAAAAGGAATATTTTTGGAGCTCCAACTCTAGAATATCTTGAGATATTCTCATAGTTGTAGCAAGTTCCTAGAAATGGAACATTACAGTGGTATCAGAGAAACTTTCTTGGCTCAGCCTGTGAGTCTTCACCAAGAAGATCAGAAGATTGAAGAAGATGATGCAGAATATGAGTTTGATCTCATCTATTTTCAGAACAGAGAAGAGCCTCCCCAAGGAGGATATGCAGAAAGAAGAGGAAGAGCCCTACACTTCCTATTCTCATCAAGGAGACAAAGAAATAAGTAGAAGAAAAAATCCATCCTTTGGAGAAGATAAATAAAAAGGGATAAGCTTACCCAGCTTCTTCCTAAATCTGTACATATAATTCATGAAGAGTATGAGGAGATCCAGAGAAAGTATAGGGAATCTCCTAGAGGGTTTGATTCAAAAGAAAACTCTAGATTGGAGGAGTGTGAGCATGCAGCTACACACTATCTTGTACAACGCAGTCACATGCCCAGGATTGCCAGAAGAGAGATGGAAAGAAGAGAAGAATTTGATGGGAGGGAAACCCTTAGTGATTTCTTGAAGGAGTATGAGTTTAAAACTCAGAAATTCAGAGATCATCTCAGTTTTTCAGAGTTTTGCAAGATGAAGGTGAATGGAAAAGAGCAGCAAGATAGATTTCTTCTATCTATCTTTGAGGGTTCACCTACATATTAAGCCAAATTTTGGGTGGAAGAGTTAGAGGCCTTCCTGCAACAGCACAAAATACCAGAGGATGAAGCCATCAAAGTTGCAGCGCTGCATTTGAGAGGTAAGGCTTATGCCTGGTGGATCTTTGAATCCTTTTCTTTGAAAAATGTAAACATTTCATCTTATGCAAATTTCACTAAGGCATTACTGGAAAGATTTGATAGAAGGATTCATGAGACACACATGGTGGATCTAAACAAGAAAACTCAGATAAAACCCTTGCATAAGAACACAATACCATTGCAGAAAACCAGAGAAGGGGATGAAAACTTGCAGCATACTTTGTCGGAAGAAAGGTTCTCATCTCACACCTTTGAGCAAGGGAGCATGGGGATCTCTTTTCCAAAGGAGGATCCAATCATTGAGAGGTTGCCCACTCATGTTGCAGATATTGAGGGAAGCAGCGCTGTTAGATCTAGAGTTGATCTAGCACCTCATGCAGAGGGAAGAGGAGCTCTTGCTCCACATAGAGGGATGCTTGCATCTTTGCAAGGAAGTCCCTAGGATCTCATGCATGGAGATCAAGGCACATCTCACGTTTTACCTATGCCATTGTTGAGAAGGTGTGGAACCATGGAGACACAAGGAGGAAGTAGGGAGAAGACCCAGCATCATGAGATGAGGAGTACACATCCCTGTTCATCTATGGAGATTGATGCATCGAAGAAGGTGATTGGATTGCATAGTGGAAGCATGGAGGGTTATCTCCATTCATCTATTTATTCATATTTTGATGATGATGTCCCATTGCATGGAGACATATTACTGGGAAGTCCACTGGATCAGCAGAGGAGGATGGGTGTTTCACATGTTGAGGCATCAATCATTGATTTTAGGAGGGTGGAAACCTGGAGAGAGCTTGGTACAGCGCTAGGAGTCTGAGGTAGACTCAAGGAGGGAGAGAGAATTCTCTCAACATCATCAGTACCCACTTCCATTTCAGAATCTGCATTGTGGCAGAAGCAGTTGGGGAAGGACAGCAACCTTCCAGCTTGCATCTTTGGCATAGGATATGCCAAAGAAGAGGATGGCCATGTGATAGCTACTCTTCATGAGAGATCATCAGCGCTGTCACTTTGGAGGATGGATCCATATTGGAACTCCCAGCTGTTAGTGGAGTATTCCAAGGATATTTTTACTTGCATGATGTTGGATGGCCAGTTGCATGAGGAGGCATATTCAGTCAGAGATGGGGTCATCTTTTATCATGGCAGGATTTTCATTCCTAAAGCTTCCAAACTCAAGGAGAAGTTGTTACATGCATCTCATGAGGGGTTCCTTTTCAGTCCCACTTATTTTATGGGAGCATACCACACCTTCATGGAGGGGTACTTTTGGATGGGCTTCGAGGAGGATATATGTCAGCATATGAGTAGATGCATGGATCACATAGATATGGAGGAGAGACATGACTCTTTGAGAGAGTTAGCACAACCACCTCTTTCCACTTTGAGGATGAGAGGAGACTCATTTATGAGCGACTCCATTTGTATGAGCAGAGAGTATGGTGAGGGTATTCATTGTTGTTCACATGAGCATTTATATGATGTATGTATATGTCCCTTAACCATACATGTGCAGGATGATGCTCCAAGGGGGAGCACTCTTTTTTCTGGACCACATGGTTTAGATGAGGCCATAAGCATGATTGATGGCCATTACCTAGGAGGACTTAGGGAAGAGATATATTATAGAGGATACACTCCTTGTACACCTTACATCATTTACTTCCTCCATACTTATGAGGAGATTGGAGCAGTAGGCATGTGGTTGAGGAGCCACTAATTTTATCAGTCTCCATTGCAGTTGAGGGTCAAGCTGCGTTGGTTGCATTTGAGGGACCATTGTCCTTCACATTTGTTACACATGGCAGCAAGCATGATTCTCATCTTTGCTCCATATGGTTCTATTGTTGTTGTCTTTATGAGAAGCATGCTTGGGAGGGAGACACATTGTGTGGACGTGTCCTTTGAGGTAGAAATTCCTCACACTTTTTGCACTACGTGTTCTAAGGGGAACATGAGATATGATATGGTCACCTTGATAGCACATTTGTATCCTTATGAGGTGAGCCATATGTTAGAGGAGATGCCATATGATGATGACTTCCAACTCATCATATATGGAGAAAATTGGGCCAACTTGATTTACAGCGTTGGGGGAGAGATCTTTGGGGGTCTAGTCCTCATCTTGCCACTTGAGGGAAAAATTATTGCAGCCCATGGACAGACAACACTATACACTTATCATAAGTGGAGAGATGGACAGCGTGGGGTAGGCTACATTGCTTACCATGTGCATATTTTCATCCCACCTACTTTGCCGGAGCCGAAGGTGGATGACAACTTTCAGGAGTTGCCTAGCTGGAAGGTAACTCATTTTTCATGGCTTATATCTTGGAGATGGAGGATCCATACGAGAAATATAGTTCCCATTTTATTTTAGATCCCATTCTTCAAGGGGACCTCTAGACATCACTTTGCTATCCTCTTGAGTATTTCACCTTTACATGATGATGGCTTGATAGCTGACTTACATGCTGAGGAGGAGCATTGTGGAAATTTGATTGATGAGATGGCATCACTTTCCTTGGAGGATATCATCATACAAGGATGCTACCGAGAGAGGAGATGAGAAGAACTCAGTCTATCCTTGCACTTTCTTGAGGACATTCAATCTTTGAGAGTGGAGGACTGTAATGTTCCCAATTTTTCATGGAGAAATTGGAACATTAATTTTTCCATTTTTAACATAGGAGATGAATAAAATGGGTAGGAGACCCATTTATTCCTTGGATAGAGAATAAAAATCCTCTTGGCATGAGGGAGGATCACTTTTGGAGTTTGATTTCACACCTCCATGTGTGAAAAGGGGCTTTTGCAAGAAGGCTAGGTCAATTTTGACCAAGTCAAACTGCACAGTAGCATGAGGTGGAGAGCACATTGTGGGCCAGCACAGTGGGATAAGGAGGGAAGCTTCTAGAGGAAGGAAACCCTAATGAGTGGGGTCCATTGAGAGGGAGCTCACATTGTTTAAAAGGAGGGCAAGGCTACCATTGCAAATCATCTTGAGAATTATTCATCTTGGGTCCAGTGGACTTGTAGCAACATCTTGTTGGTTAGCAAGAATTGCCGAGCGAATTCCTGTTTAGGATTTCCTCTCCTTCTTGAGTAGCTCTTGGAGGATTGAACTCTATTCCCCATATTTAGAAATTGAGTTCAAGTATCATCCATCTTCATCAGCGTAGTTCCAGGTGGAATTTGTGTAGTGTAGCTGGGTGTTGCTAGGGAGGTTTTCCACAACACCATCCTTGGCTAGTTTTTCAGAGAAAGGAGCTTCCATATCTTTGAGAGATCAGAAAACATGGTTTATGAGCTTATTCCACCATCTTTGGCATCAGGCCAACCACTTGCCATCATATGCAGCGCAGTCCCTCTTTTAGACAGCATTATTCTTGGAGAGCATTTGTTGTGAGGGGTTTGCAAATAGTTGGAGGGTGAAATCTTAGGTGAAAGAATCAGTCTTTCACTTTAGATTTCTCATTGGAGGAGGCCATTTCAGATTGAGGATCTCATTCATCCATTTCCTCCTATTTTTTTATGAGTTGCTGCTGCCCAGCAACTCCAGCATTATTGTGTTTTCCATTTCTGTACATGTATTGTAGCCAATCCTTTTAAGGATTGTTGTACAAGAGTTTTCAGGGGTTGAGAGCTTGCTCCCCCTCTTTATTTGAGTTGATATTGATATATCATTGTATTTACATATTGTATGTTGTAGTCTCCATTCATAACTGCCCAGTCATAGCTAGGGCCTGGATACATAGCAGTGTTTTGTCTCATTTCATGTACTTGTCTTGTTGAGGCTTTCATTGCCAAGCTTGAGTGGTTGGATCCTCAAAGCATTGTACACATTTGCTGCTATATTATTCATTGATCAGCTATTTACTTCTTCATGTGCCATGGCTCAATAGAACAACGCTATCTTTCCATTGTATGTTCATACATGTGCTTATATTGTTGCAGCCCTATTCTTTGGGCAATCAGTAAGACTCTCCTAAGAAATCCTCAATGGAAGAGGTGGGATCCCTGCATAGGAACACCCAAGTGCTAAGCAGCACTATTCTTAGCTAAACATCAGAGAATGGTATATGTCTAAACAGACACTATACTCAGAAATATACACAATCAACAACCCCTCTCATGTTGTCCTCCCCCTCCTTAAATAATATGGAATCCTTGCCAAACCCTAAACCATCTCAATTATTTAGCTGCATTCACATGATTAGTCTCCAACTAAAATTGCGCTGGGCATCTAGGTGGTTCAATGTATCTAGACAGCGTTGTTGATTTGGTCTAGTTGACCCAGTCAAATGACTCAATCCCTTTCACACATAAGGGTGTTTTGCTGAAGCAGCCCCGATTTAGCCTTGTTCACATGGGCATGTATTTATTATGTTGTTTTAGGAGTTTAATTTATCCTCCTTTACAGTTTTATTCTTGCAACAAGAAAATGAAAACAAAATAGAATATTCCTATTAGTTTGGGCTAATTAGGAATATTATAGTCCTCCCCTCCAAAATGTTGCTTGTCCTCAAGCAACTGATAAGGTGAGTGCTGCAATTCATCTCTCCCTCCATTGGTGTCACAAAAAAAGGATAAGCTTCTCTTATAAGCTAAGTGATCACCAAACCATCCATCCATGACTTGCCCCAATAATTTTCTCATGAGAGGCAAACAGCTCATCCCATAAAGAAACAATAAATCACATGAAATAATCATGGTTTTCCCAATGCCCTCCCTAAAATATAAAATAGAAAGTACAGGGAGTGTAGTCATCCCATAGGGCACATGCATGCCTTCACTCCTTCCTCCATCCATCCCCATAAATAGAATAATTACATCATCAATATAGGGGATCAAAACAATATGCCAACAATTAGAAATTGGTGCACATGGAGGTGGATCATAGTCCCATATGTGGAACCAGCGCAGAGAATCCCCTACCTGCATCAAATCAAGACATGGTAAGTGGTTCCTCCACCACTTACTTGCTGCTCTTACCATCTCACCATAGCTGAAAGTGTGAAATATATTTGGTGCCTTTGGGAAGCACCCATCATGATGAAAAATCTCCCTTATTCTTTCAATGGAGTGGCCCAGTTCAGAAATATTTGGGACCCAATATGGGCCATGAGGCTCACAAAATATATTGTTCCTCCTTGGAGTCATGGCCTGCAAAAACATGGTGTAAGAATGCATGAAATCAGCATATAAAACAGATGTACTAAGAGTGTGCTCTTCACCAACAATCCTCCTCATATCAATGGAGTGGTGTATAGATCTACTCTCTCCGTCAAGGGGGGAAAGAGAGGGTTGATTTAACTCTTCCTTAGAGTCATGTTGCTACTCCATCTCCACAATTTTTATACATCTTTGACAATTCCCTTTCAAAGCCCTCCCAATAATAGCTCCTCAAAATGATATTGTTGAGCTTCATAGAATAGGTGTGGCTGAAATTGAACTCTTCATAATCCCTCTATAGTAACTTCTCCTTGAGCTTGGAAGCTCTAGACAAGAAGATCCTACCATGATTATAGATGACTCCATCAAGGATTGAATAGCTCACTTCATGCAACCAGTCATCAAGAATCATGCAAGGATGAAGATCCTTGGAATATTCCACCAGCAGTTGGGATTTCTTGTAGGGATCTAATGTGCCCAACAATGACAACGTTGATAGTGTGTCATTTGAAGTGTCTTCCATGTTGTGGTTCTTTTTTTTTACATCTCCCATGCCAAAGTTACAAGGTGGAGGTTGCCAGTCCTTCCTTGCTGCCTTCCTTGCTCATGCACATGCTCAAAAGAAGATGGAAGTTCTTGGAAGTTAGCCTCCCATGGAAGGTTGCCATCTATCCAAAACCTCCTTGGTTTTTCCAAAGTATGCATGTGTGACCACCATCTCTCATCATGTATGGAAGAGGATCCTCCAAACAAGCTTGTCCCCTGATTCAAGGATTGCCTTCCTTGCTTCATGTTGGTGTCATCCTTCATCTTGCAGCATCTTCTCTCAGCGCAGTATGGGATGAGAGAATGGATAGTAATGTTAAGGGAAAAATGCTTTCCCTCTCCTTGTACTTTCCCCATACTCTCGGCACTAAAGAATGGTCTTCTAATGCTCCCTCCCTCCTTGGATCTATGAAAGGGGCATCAATGCATGAAACATCTTCCACCAAATCTGAATCAGGTGGTCTCCCAAGTGGTATACCACAAGATAATGATGTCTCATGGATCATTCCCATGTGAACAATAGATGGGAACATATTATGATTTCTTCCACTGTGCAAATCCATCTCTAATTGCTGTGTGGAAGTATCATGATAAGGAGAAGTTGGAGCAACTCCCCCATCTTCTTCTTCATTACCCACCTTCTACAAGATTTCACAGTCTAAGGTGCTCCATTGTTTTGTCTCTCTGTCTATCATCACAGACACATGCTGCTCATCTTATTTATGTATAGGATCCTTGGGGCCTTCTTGCAAAGATACAAGAGCCCTCTTAGTGGAAGAAATAGCTTCAACTCCATCTCTCAATAAAAAGAGATCTCCTCCTGCTGTCACAGCGCTGGAGGAACCATTCAGTTATTCTCCTTTCTTCTCCTCATCAATGGAGCATGCCTCGTCAATAAGAGATCCTTTCACTTGATCCTTTCTTGAAAGAGGAACACTCATGTCTTCTTCTTGAGAAGGAGGTTCTTGCTGAAGTAAGTCCTTTTCCCTAGGAAAATCATGTAACAGATCTTCAACTCCTTCAACAATGTTCTGAAATGGAGTTATCTCCATGGATCTTCCCATCTCATGCAAATTTTCTAATTCCTTGGGCTTAGTTTTCTTACCCAAAGAATTTTCAGATGGCATAGAATCAAATCTGTTCACTATCCTCCTAGTGAACTTTGCATAAGTAGAGATGTTTACATTTTTCAATGAAGAAGACTCAAACAACCACCAGGCATATACTTTACCTTGGAGGTGCAGCACTGCTACTCTTATGGCTTCTTCTTTAGAAACTTGATGCAGCTAAAAGTATGTGTCCAGCTTCTCTACCCAATACTTGGCTGAGCTCTCAGATGACCCATCAAAAATAGGTAGGAAGGTTCTACCCAAGGTGTGTTGCATGCACCCTCTTCTCCTCATAGTTCTACTGGATCTTCTCTCTTATTTGAGTTGAAAAAACTCTGGAAAGCTTAGATGCTCTCTGAATCTATTAGACTGAGATTCATATTCCCAAAGATATTCACCAAGAGTCTCCTCCTTTGGTGTCTCTCCCTTTTCTTCTCCTCTTGCAAGGAATGTAGGCATGCTACAACGTTGTAGATCAGATTATGTGGCTGAGTGCTCACGCATACCAGATGAAGTAGTGGGGCTTCCTTCATGTGCAAAACTCTCCAAGAGATCTGTTGGCCTTTCATTCCTCATTCCCCTGATTTCATTCTCTAGCTCATGCATAGTTTGGAACAGAGTTTTTGAAAACTCTTTCCCTTTCAATCTTCCAGATGAAGGGTTTGGACCCTTGTCTTTGGTGTCTTCAGTGTAAATACACTTCTTCATCAGTACTTTCCTTCCATTAAAATACATATTGGCTCTTCAATAATCAAATCATAGGTTGTGCCACTATAGTTGCTTTGATACCACTGTAATATCCTGGAATGGGAATACACAGCAAAGCCTGCTGAAATAACGCACTCCTTGGAAATATATGCACTGAAATGAGTTTGAAGCTCCTGGATCCCTTATATCAATGGATATAGGGTCTAGATCCAAAAGGAGAGAAAAAACAAATCAAACTAGGTGAGGTAAACAGACCTCCCACCACCTAGTCTAGCTAAAAAACACCCAAAGAGAGGGGTTGTAGCTATGTGCAACAAACTGCTTCAGAAATAACGCAGTTTTGAGAGCATGAGCAGGAGATTAATGATGAAGATCAAATTTTATATAAACAACATAAAATCAGATCCATGATGAAGCCTTTATAGTATACAACAGAATGTAGAAGACAAAATAGAAGAAACTCCTCAATAAAGAGGGTTGCAACACATGTATTGACTGCAAAATAGCTTGACAGCGTTATTATAAGAGCTGCAGTAGCTGTATATTACAATTCAGATTTAGAGTAGATCTGTGTACAAAAGATCAGATCCATTTCAGATCTGTACACTGGAAGGCTCCTTTACAAGATCCCCTTGGGGTTTTGATCAAATCATGCAAAACAGAGAGTAGATCTGAGATTAAAGTAGCAGATCTGCAATATTATTCAAAAAATTTTGAATATTATTACAATAGAAATAGATCAGATCTATAAAGAACATGGATCAGCAAGCTAATCCATGGATCACCAAAGTGAAGGGCAAAGCCCAGCACCAGAGATCTCCTCTCAAAAAGTGGGTCAAAACACCCTGCAATTCTCTCCTTGAAAATAACGCAGTCCTGGAAGAGAAACCGCGTTGTAGCTTGAAGCACTGAGTTGGCCTAATTCCAAGATCTAAAATATCAGCTCCAAAGGTCTATAACTCTCTTGCCCATGGGATAGAAGACTTTTCCAGTGAAAAGAGGCCCTGAAATGGCCTAGATCTAAGCAGATCTAGCCTCCACTACAAGGAAAACGAAACCCTCAACAGGATTTGTGTTGTAGTTGGAAGATGATCTTGGCCAAATGCATGATAGTGGAAGATATCAGCAAGACTCTCCCAATAAATCCTCAAAGGAAGAGGTGGGATCCCTGCATAGGAACACCCAAGTGCTAAGCAGCACTATTCTCAGCTAAATAACAGAGGATGGTATATGTCTAAACAGACACTATACTCAGAAATATGCACAATCAACAACCCCTCTCATGCTATCCTCCTCCTTAAATAAGATGTAATCCTTGCCAAACCCTAAACCATCTCAATGATTTAGCTGCATTCACATGATTAGTCTCCAACTAAAACTGCGTTGGGCATCTAAGTGGTTCAATGTATCTAGACATCGCTGTTGATTCGGTCCTGTTTACCCAGTCAAATGACTCAATCCCTTTCACACATAAGGGTTTTTTGCTAAAGCAGCCCAGATTTAGCCTTGTTCACATGGGCATGTATTTATTTTGTTATTTTAGGAGTTTAATTTATCCTCCTTTAGAGTTTTATTCTTGCAACAAGAAAATGAAAACAAAATAGAATATTCCTATTAGCTTGGGCTAATTAGGAATATTACAGGTTCTTAGCCAAGAAAATTTCACTTTGGTTGTCACATTATATCCTTATAAATTATTGTACCAGCCCCATACTTGAACACAATATTTGTAACCAAAATGCTTCTTTTCTTGCATGAGTGTTGTCATGTATTCAAAATTTGTAGTTGAAATTGCCACTATAGACTGTCTCGCTCTCACCCAATTGATTGCTCCTCCAAATAGGTTAAACACATACCCACTTTTATATATTATTTGATCCAAATCCATATCCCAGTCTTCATCAATAAATCCACATATGTCCAACACTCTATCCAATCTCGGTCTTCCTTGGTAGCACAAACCATAATTACTAGTGCCACACCAATACCTGAAAACCCACTTCACTTTTATCCAATGCTCCTTCCCGAGTTTTATTATAAACCTGCTCAATTTACTCCCACTACATGTACAATGTATGGTATGGTACATACCATTGCATACATTAATCTACCAACTGCACTCTCATATGGAACACGAGATATGTCCTCTCCCTCTTCCTATATCTTGGGACATTGTTCAACAGATAATTATTCACCTAGAAGGATAGGAACCTTCATCGATTTACTATCCTGCATATTAAACCCCCGCAATATCGTCTCGACATACTTCCTTTGGTTTAACCAGAGCTTCCTCTTTTCTTGATCTCGTTTAATTTCAATGCCCAAAATATAATTTGCAGCACCAAGATCCTTGATGTCAAATTTAGTGGACAATTGGGTCTTCAAATCTTGGACAATTTATTTGTCATTTCCAATCAACAACATATCATCCACATACAAGAACAAATAAATAACACGGTCACCAATTAATTTAAAATACATGTGGTGATCCACTTTTCTCCTTGTGAAGTCAAGTCCCTGTATATATGTATCAAAATTTTGATACCACATTCTTGGTGACTACTTTAACTCATACAAAAGAATTTTTTAAACTGTGTTTCTAGTTATTTTTTACCCTTCACTACAAAGCCTTTTGTTTGCTTCATGTAGATCTGTTCTTCCAGATCCCTATGAAGAAATGTTGTCTTCAAATCCATCTGTTCTACCTTAAAATAAAAAACAATAACATATAAAATTAATCTAATAGAAACTAACTTGGAAACAGGAGAAAAAATATCACCAAAATCAATTCCCGACACCTGGGAATAACCATTTGCTACCAACCGAGATTTGTATTTCCCCACCTTGCCTTTTGCATTCATATTCTTCTTAAACACCCATCTGTTGCCAATGGGTTTTCTTCCAGCCGACAACTCCGCCAAACACCAAGCCTCATTTTTTGTCCAAGGCTACCATTTCTTCAACCATGGCCTTTTTCTAGAGTTTTCCATCCTCTTAATCCAATGCCTCCCTAATAGTTATGGGATCATCATCAGGTAATAGATAAAGAAAAAATTGAATAGAAAGTAGATGGACTATACCTCTCTGGCTGCCTTCTCTCTTGAACTGATCTCCTAAAACCTAGAGTGTGTAGTTCTTCCTCTTTTGATTCCTATTCTTCTGTAGATTCTTACTCTTCCTCCTTTAGTTCAAACTCTATCTTCTTTGGCTCCTTTTATTTTGGTAGGACTTCATGTTTAATAAAATCTTCTAGTTCTCTAAACACCACATCTCGATTGTGCATAACCTTCCTTGTTTTTGGGTTCCAAAGCTTGTACCCTTTTAAACCATCCTTATACCCAATAAATATATACCTTTCAAATTTACTATATGACTTGGTTCTTTTCTCTTTTGGATCATGTACATATGATTCACATCCAAATACCCTATGTGAGAGAGATATTTTCTTACCAATCCATACCTCATGTGGATTCTTGTCCTCCGACATCGATGAAGGTGATCTATTAAATGGGTAACATGCAATATCCATTGCCTATGCCTAGAATTCTTGCCCTAATCTAGCGCCACTAAGCATTATTCTTACCTTTCCCATCAACATGCTATTCATTCTTTCTGCAATTCCATTTTGTTGAGTTGTGTATGGAGTATTCTTCTACCGTGTTATACCACTCTTCTTATAAAACTCTTCGAATTAATTCTTTAATAACTCTCCACCATTATCTATCGTCATTACCTTAATATTCTTCTCTATTTTATTTTCTACCAAAGCTTGAAATTCTTTAAACTTGTCAAAGACTCCATATTTATTCCTGAGGAAATATATACATGTATTCCTTGAGAAATCATCTACAAATAAGACATATTGCATAAATGTACCCAGTGATGGAACCAACACAAGTCCAAACATATCATTGTGCATAAGCTCTAATATCCCTTCTACCCTTTTAGCACTAGAGGAGAAAATCAATTGATTTTGTTTCACATATACACAATCTTCACAGAAATTGAAATCCAAAGAGAAATTAGGCATACGTTCTACCATAACATTACCATGTAGTATATGAAGGCCCTTTTCACCAACGTGCCCCAATATTTGATGCCACAACATAGTATTTTCACCAGAGACTACAAGATTCAAAATGTAAACTATTGTGTTGGATGCTTCTCCCCAAAATGTGTATGGTAGTTTGGATTCATTCAACATTATTCTAGCCATTTTATATATGGTTATGTTCTTGATTTCTGCAACTCCATTTTGTTGTGGAGTCCTTGCTTCCAAAAAATGTCTCTTGATTCCATTATTTTCACAAAATTCATCAAATTAATGAGAGGTAAACTAACCTCCTATGTTTGATCTTAAGTGCTTGATTTTTAAATCAGTCTCATTTTCAAACAAAGATTTGAAAGATTTAAACTTCTCAAATGGGTCATATTTTTCTTTAAGAAATGTTACCCATGTATTTTTTGTGCAATCATCAATAAGCAACATAAAATAACTCTCACCTTATAAAGTTTCTTGTTGGCTCGCAAAGGTCTATATGTATAAGTTCTAATGGATTTATGTTAAGTACTTCTGTTTTTTGAAACTAACTCGTGTTTGCTTCTTGTGCTAATATGGCTTGCAAATAGTGTCTATAGTTTTTGAGATCCTTGGAATATCTCTTATTTCTTGTTCCTTACTAAGTTTTACTAGATTGTCAAAGTTTATATGACCCATAATTCTACGCCATAACCAAATTTCATCAAATTGTACAATACAATATTTTTCTCCTTTTGACTTCATTAAGGACATATACATTATTCATGGTTCTATTTGCATGTGCCATTAATTTGTTGAACCTGCTTTCATTATCTCACGTCCTTTACAATGAAACATGAGATATTAAACTTGATGACATATTTTACCGACATTTAGAAGAGTGTGTTTTAACCCTAAAACACACAAGATATTATATGTTTTAGTGTTTCCATCATCAAGACTAATAATAACTTTCCCAACTATCCTTGCAAAAGCATTATCCCAAATTCTAATGTTGCCTCCTTTTTCTTCCTTTAGGGTGAAAAAATTGTTGTGATACCTTGTCATGTGTTTTCAACATCCATTGTCAATATATCATTAGTGATCTAGATATTTTACTTCATGAATGTATACATAATTTCATATAAAAGAGTGTATAACCAATTACTTAAACACATGAAAAGAAGCGGAAATCATAAACAAACATGATATCAAAGACACAATATGATTTTATCACAAATTTCACCCAATGTGGGCTACGTCTCAAGGCCCTACTCAATGTGAGGAGCCCTCTTTCATTAAATGGAAGCGAAAATGAACTACAAACAATTTACAAATTGACACCTTATACCTCCACTTCCAATGAAGGCCTGAAAATGGAGACCTCGACTGGAGAAATGGGCTACACGGTTGGATTACTAGCGAAAAATTGTTTAAAAATTATTATAAATTTGTCTCGTTCTGACACTCACACTTCTGGACCCCAAAGGAATCTTTTAAGCATCCAAATATTCCCCTCTTCACAGTTCTACCCTCCTGGACCGTTCCTGGTGTTGCCCTAGACCCTGCTACGCTCCTCCTCCTGTCGATTGGGAAAATTATTTGAAGTTTGTATATAAAAAATTCTACGTACCTACCAATGTTCGGGTCATTGGCCCATTGGTTGGCGGTGTTGTATTAAGGCGTTGGTGGACCGGAGGTCCCGGGATATAATCCCTGCATGACCCTATAGCACGTCTGTGTTGTATTTTGGGTTGTCATTTTAATAAACGATGAAGGTTTATTTTTACTATTTAATATAGTGTGGCGATTTCCATTTGGATTCACCCGATTGGCGGGTCAACCCATTGGGTCGGGTGGGTTCGATCCCCACAGGATCCCTCCATGTGGCATTGTTATATATGATGGGTGGGGCCCGGGTCTCCCATGGGCCATCTTATATATGTGTTATACAGTTTTTGACTGGTAGTCAGGCGGTCTGTTGGGGGTGGTTCGCCCACCATTTAATATAATTTAACTCAATGTTGTTGTGGGGTGGCGCCGGTGGCAACCCGCCTCCCCAAATTTAATATTTATTATTATTATTTTTAACATAGTAGTTAAAATTTTGGATCCAGTTTTTAAGGGTCACTCGGAGAATTAAATAGGAAATAAATTCACACATTTTGGTGGTCAAATTGCATGCTCTGAGACTTTTCCAACTTGTTGCCTCGTTAGTGACTGCCACTTGGCCTAGTTTGGCCAAAAAAATTACTAGCTATAACTTGAGCATACGAACTCGGATTTGAGTGTCATTCGCACCATTGGAATTAGGACGATGAAAACTATGATTTGGTCCTGATTGCACTTGAATCTAATGAATTTTATTTTTGAGCTATTTCAAGGCCACTTCTTTTTCTAGAGCCACTGAATCATTCATCCCCACTAATGATTTTTTGGGCTCCCAAAAGTTTTATCAGTCAATTGGCAAGTGAAGGAATTTCTCCCTCACATTCTCCTTTTCAATCCATCTAGCCTTACTTGGATGCATTACCTTGAAACCAATATGAAGGTACTCCACGTCTCCCTATCGTGAAGTCCTGGTCTTCCTGTCAAGAATGATATCCTCGAGTAGCTTGTCCAAGTATTCAATTGCAAAATCATCCATTGTAAGAACCTCTCCAACCTCTTCGGTGTCCATGATCAAAGGAGGCTCATAAAGCTTCAAGTTTTCAACATTCACCATCGAGTACATTTGCATGTACACAATATAATCGAGTAAAAAATCATTGTCTCCAATCTTCTCTAATATGGTGAATGGGCCATATCAGATTGGTCTCAACTTCTTTCCTTCCCCTTTCATCCTGTATTTGCGGATGTGGAGCCACACTTTGTCTCCAACCTAGAATTTGTAATCAACTCAGTGCTTGTCATATCGAGCTTTACTTTTCTCCAACTACTCCTGCATTGCCTAGTGAATCATCTGAATTTGTTGAATGAACTTCCACACTTTGTCCTTGTCATCTTGCCCACTGGAATAAGCATCTCTCCCAAATACCATGTATAAGGGATCCTTTGAAAAATATCCAAATCATGTCACAAATGGTGAGCTATGTGTGGATGAATGCATTTCCTAGATGTAAGAATGTTGTACATAAAGAAATTGATCGTCCCAAAACTTGGGATGCTTGCCATAATAGCCTCAGAGTAAGTGTATCATTGTGTGGTTGACAACCTTTATTTGTCCGTCAATTTGCGGATGAAATTTCATGCTCCTCTTCAACTTGGTGTCCAACATGCTCCACAAACTTGTCCAAAATTCTCCAAGAAATTGAGAGTCTTGATCAAACACAATCGATGTGGGCAGTCCAAAATGGACCCATACAAATTGAAATAAGAGATGAGCAGTCTTCTCTACAGTGGCCTGCTTCTTACAAGGAATTAAGACACACATTTTTCTAAATCAATCCACAATGACATACAAATATTCATGACCTCTCCTAAACAAAGGAAAACCACCTACAAAATCCATTGACACACGTTCCCATGGATGAATCAAAACAGGGAATGGTGTGTAGAGCCCTAATTTTCTATTAGAGGGCTTGCAAAATGAACACAACACACATCCATTTACATATCAAGTCACAATAGTTTTCATGTGAGGCCAATAACAAAACCTTTGTAAATGACACAAAGTTTTTTCTACACCAAAATTACCTAACACAAGAGAGGTATGTTCCTCTCTGACCACATGTATCCTTTCATTGGTGGGAATACAAAGTTTTCCAATATGGTACAACGATTTTCCATACAAATGGTAATTGTCTACCTATGAACCATGAGTCAGATTTGCATATACCTTCTTAAAATCACCATCATCAACATATTGTTCAACATAACTTACAAAAGATAAAGAAGCATTTTGAAAAACTATAGATGCATAAATAGGAGGGTGAGAAATCATATATGCCACTTTGTTGGTGGTGTCGTTCTTGTATTTTATTACCAAGTGAAACTACCGAAGGAACCCCATCCATCTTAAATGACATGCTTTTTGAAGCTTGGTTTGTGACTGGAGGTACTACAAGGGCTGGTGATCTATGTGAATGATGGTATCCTTTCCAATCAAATAGTGCTTCCACTTATTCATGCTTTGAACCAATGCATACAACTCCTTGTCATATGTGGGATAGTTCAAAACACCTTGGGAGAATGTCTATGAACAGTAACATACATGTTTCCTTTGTTGCATCAACATTGCTCCCATGGCGTACCCACTAGCATCTATCTCGATCTCAAAAGTCTGTTGGAGGTCTGGTAAGGCCAAAATTGGTGTGGTACTGATATTTTTCCAAAAATGGTGCGGTACTGATATTTTATTTAAGTGTATCAAAGGCTTTATGCTACTTTCCTCCCCACTGAAAGGTTTGCTTCACACTTTTCAATGCATGTAAGGGGGGTGCAATGATGAATAAGTTGGCAATCAACCTTCTCTATTATTGCACTGCACCCAAAAAGCTACAAACCTTTGTACCATTGGTGGGTTTATGCCACTTTACAATCACATCGATTTTGGAAGGATCTATCTTTAAATGTCCACCTCCAACAATGTGACCTAAGTAAACCAAAGAGGTCTTACCAGATTCACAATTAGACATTTTGACATACAATTTTTCCTTTTTCAAAACATCAACCACCTTTTTAACATGACTCGCATGATCTTCCCATGTCCTACTGTAAAAAAGAATGTCATCAAGATACACAAGTACAAAATCATCAAGAAGAGGTCTAAAAATATTGTTCATCACCCTTATGAATGTGGTTAGAGCATTGCACAGTTTGAATGGAATCACCAACCATTCAAATAACCCATGTTTTTTCTTGAATGCAATCTTCCATACATCATGTTATGCAATCCTGACCTGATGATAGCCACTGTGCAATTCCATTTTTGTGAAATAGACAAAAAAGTTCAATTGATATAATAAAATCATCAATGTGGGGGAGAGGGTATCGATTCTTCACCATTATTTTGTTGAGTGCTCTATAGTCCATGCACATCCTCCATGTGCCATCCTTCTTTGGCACCAACATAATAGGTGAACCACATGGGGAAGAACTTGGTCTTATGACCCATTAGTTCATCGATTCCTGCACTTCTTTCTTTATCTCCTCCATCTCAACAGTTGACAACCTGTACATACCAATGTTGGGGAAAGGAGCATCATGCTGCAAGTGAATCTCATGTTGGATCTCATGCTTTGGAGGAAACCCATTTGGTTCCTGACGAATCCCATAGTTAGAAACAATTTCATATAATTCCTTCTTATGAGTGGAATCACAACCTTGGAAAGATTCAAATGTCTCTGCATCTTATTCTCTCACAACCATGAGCATGCACCATTTGCTGGAATTCATCAACCTCTTCATCTATCTTGCACTTACAAGACTGGCACTAATTTTGGCACAATGAGCTCTAACAATGTATTCTGCCTCATCTTTTGTGAGATGATACTTGTTTTCATGGCGAAAGAAAATTTGCTTTCCTGGCATACACATATGGACTCCCTAATATCATGCCACAAATATCAAAAGGTACAACATCATGATCAACCTCATCTACTAGTTTGGATGCAATCACAGATCTAGCTCTACAATGATTGGTTACATGTAATTTTGCTTTATCACACACCCAACCAAGAGGGTAAGGTTTCGTATGAAGCTTGGTTTCCAATCCTAATTTCTTAACCAAGGATTCTGAAATCAAGTTTACTTGTGAGCCCAGATCAAACAAGGTTTTCACTTTAGTATGTTTCATTCTGACCCTAATGTGGAACAATTCAGTCCTCTTTCGTTCATTAAAAAGAGAATCATTTGAAGAACTTTTACTTTCATGCAATTCAAAATTTTCATTAGCATGAAGAGAAAGGTTACCTTGTATGCCCACTGTTGTGATCTGTGTAGCGTCACCGAAATCGGATCCAAGGTCCTGTTGTACGGTTTCCATTGTCTTTTGCTTATTCTTCTCACTAAATATCTTTGGTTTCAACTCCGCATGCAACTTACAACAATGTTCATCATCATGGTCATCCTTCTTGTAATGTGTGCAATATGGCTTTGCTCCTTCCTCCTTCTTGTTTGTAACTACCTTCTTGTCCTTTCCTTGCCTTTTTCTTTGAACTTTCCATTATGAGGTTTGAAAGACGATTTATTTGGTTGCTCTTATTTGTCATTATTTCCCCTACTTTCAAGGTTAATGGGCTTCACACTGGATGCATTAATAGTAGTATCCTAAAACAATAACAAAGAATTCCTAATGTAACAAACCACCAATATACTTTGTTACAGTTTCAGGTGAATCAAGTGGAATGTTAAAATTCAAAGCTTGTTTCATAAACTCTTCTGTGAAGCTTTGTACATTTTGACCCTTTCCTTGTCTCAAATATTTCCATTCCATTAAAGCTTTTTGTCCATAACCCAAAGGATAAAAATTATATTCTAATGCAGAAACAAAATTGGACCAAGAATAAAGGAGATTACCTAAGTTTTGTTGCCTTTCTTCAACTTTCTCTCCCACCAAATGAGAGTGGCATCACTCAATCGAAGGGATGCTAATTTGATCTTCGACTCATCCTCCTTGGTCTCCAGAATCCGGCAATAAACCTCAATCTGTCTAATCCAATTGTTTAGTTTCTCTATGCTAAATTCTTCGTTATATGTGGGAAAATCAAACTTTACATATAGATTAAAAAATGGTTGCTTAGAAACATTTTTAGGGTGCCTGTTAGAATGATGAGAAGAGGAAGAAGAAGAAATTTCACTGGTGGATGGAGAGGGAGGAGGTTCTTATCCTCCACCTCCATGGTGTATCGATGCATGATCGTTGCACTTTTTCTTCTCATGCATTATTTTCTTCTCATATTCTGCAAAAAATTGTTCAACTTTCTCTGTAATGGTGAATAATACATTGCGATAATTCATCTCTTTTTCAGCTCGTGCATCCTCATCTTCCATGTTCCATCTTCGTGGTGCATGCCCCACTCTAGGATCAAAGTATTTAATTTTTCCTTCTCCTCTTTAGAGCTTGTTCCTGCTTACCATTCACTCATGCAACCCGCATTAAGAAGACCTAATTTGATACCAAACTTGATCTAGATGTTTTATGTAATGTCCCTTCCTAAATATTTTAGTAAAGGGGATAAACCAATTTTGTAATTTTTTTCATTTTGGGCCTAAAGGAAAATTTGGAGAAAATACTTAGGAAAAGTGGGTCGAAGTATTTTTAGTGTAACGTGGGGGCCACCTCCCGCAAGATAATACGCTCTACTTGGTGGAGAAATCAAATTTCCTAAGGGAGTTTGTAGTCATTGGATGGATGCACATGAGACCAAGGGCTAGAAAGTATAAATAACGAGAAAGAAGCATCATTTGGGGATTTTGAAATTTTGATAATTGATTGTTGCTTTGGTTGTTCAATTGAGTTACAAAGTGTTGCTTAGCACAAAATCTTCCCAAGGAGTGAAGCTCAACCTTTCTTCAGTGGACCTTGAGTGCCACCCTAGGAAGGATTTTACCTTTGTTTGGAGGTTGGGAGAGAGACATCACACAGGCACCATGCCATTCCGATTCAACTGGGATGTAAAAGGAGAAGCCACGAAGTCATTGAAAAAGAGTGGTGTTGTAGTTTAGGAGTATAGTGTTGCTTGGTTGTTTCTTTGCTAAATTCCATGAAAAGAAGGATGATTTTGTAGGAGAAGAGGAAGCCATCACTCAGTACGGATTTTTGGACGTGGGGATTGTGTCATCTTCTACAGGCCTAGGCAATCACTTGTGGTATTTGAGTGTGGGAAGACTTGGGTGGAGGATTGAAGAGTTGGGTTGTCTGAATTTTGGTTGGAAGGTCATTATGGGGAAGTTTCAAGCATTTTGGGAGAAACAAACATCATTCTTTGCTACAGGTGGAATTATTTGGTTTTGGAGAAGGGTTAAGCTATTTGGGGCTGAATTTGGAGGGTTAAAACCAGAGAAAACCAATTATAAGTTTTTTCTGGGTTTTTGGCAAGGGTCTCAGCCCTAATTTTACATAATTTTCTGGGTAGTTTTGAGGGGTCAAATCAGGGTCTCAAGTCATCTATCAGTGTAGAAATACGAGTCTAACATAGATTTCTAGAGGAAAAATTTCTACAGTGGTTGGGCATTGATATATTGACCACCTCGGACTTGTAGCTTTCCTTGTGCAAGCCCAGGAGCACTCCTTCTATTTTCCCATTGTACTCCAACAGTTATATATAATAAAACTGCCCATTTTAGTGTTCTCAGAGCATTTTATGCTTCATGGGTGTTTACTGAAATTTATTTGTGTTGAATTTATTGCATGTATTTGGTTATCACTGTAAACTTTCTATTAGGAACATTACAATGGTATCAGATCATGTTCCTGGCCAACGTGGGGAAAAGGAGAAAGTAATGCCACCAAGGTACCAGGGAGTGGTTTTCCAGAGGGGTCGTGGTAGAGGCAGAGGCAGGGGTCAAGGAAGAAAAGGGGGCCCAAATCCATTTTTGTACATTGAAGTGGAGAATATTAGAGGCCAGATGGATAACCAAGAATACAATGAGCAGCCCAAGAAAATTGGCCAAAACCAATTTTTAGAGGAGTTGTTGATAACCAATCAGTAGATGATGAAGAAAGGACAACTCATGATGGACATAATGCAGTAGGTGATGGGGTTGCAGATGAATGGAAGGCATGAGGGAGAGTTGCATGGTGATGGAGGATATAGAGTAGGAGGGTGTAGCCATACCTATCAGCCCCCACACACTCCCTAACGTGGGTACGATGGTCGTCCCACTATGCCACACTTTGTAGATGAGCCAGAACCGGAGAGGGAGCCAGACGCGGTTGCAGACCTAGTTAATTCAATTGCGTCGGGAATTGATGAGTAGGAGGGGTTGGATGCTAGGATTAAGCGAGTGATTTCTTTTGGGGAGTACATACACCTCAAGGAGAGAAGTACTACTAGGGATGGAGCACACTATATAGGGGGACCGTTTAACCGGGAGGTGCAGAAAATAGAAGGGAAGGTCACACTCCCTAACTTTGACGGTTCTGCCAAGAGTTCAGCCAGAGCATGGGTTTATAAGTAAGAAACATAATTCCACCTGAACCCCATGTGGGAGATAGATGTTTTTCAGTTTTCCACTCTTCACTTGGAAGGGGAAGCCCAAGATTGGTGATACCATGGGCTGATCACATTGGGGCATATACACATCACTTCTTACACCGAGTTCACCCTGAGGTTGTTGGAGATATTTGAGAGGAAAGACCTGGATTTTCATTTCGGGAATTTATTTCATTTGAGGAAAACTAGCAGCATAGAGGCTTACATCATGGAGTTTCAAAGGTTAGCAGTGATGTAACTAACATCTCAGAGGCTTGGTTGATCATGTTATTTGTGGAGGGACTAGTAGAAAAAATGCAAGGTTGGGTGAGGTCCTACAATCCCATGTCTTTGACAGATGTTTTCTCTAGGACCAAAGATATTATTGATGCATTGCCTAATACCTGGGACTTTGTCCCCTCTGGACCCACTACTCTACAGGGGAACTAAGACACCAGACCACATCATAGGGATGGAGGACGTGGTCCATTGGATGAGGAGACCAGGAGAGACCTCAAGTGGAGGAAGTTGTGCTTCACGTGCAAGGAGCACTGGGAACTCGGGCACAAATCTACCAAGGGCAAGGCCCACTACATTGAATTTTATTCAGATAGTGAGCCAGATGAGGAGATAGATATGGGAACATAACGGGGTGATGAAGGAGGACCATCATCAAGGGGAGCACCACCACCACCACCACCGCCTAGAGGTGGGACATTTTCCCCATCAGGGGGAGTTCTTGCTTCACTTCGGGGAGTTCCAAAGTATTAGACACCTAGGATCAGGGGGAAGGTACAAGGGCAACGAGTTTCAATCTGGGTAAATAGTGGGGCTACCCACAACTTTATTGATGCCCAGATGGTGGAGAGTAGGGGTATCCACACAGAGACATTCGAAGGATTCTCCATGCTGGTTCCAGGGGACGAGAGCATGCAGTTCACAAAGTATGTTCCCAAGTTGACTATGATGATGGGGAACTACTCGCTCACTGATCACATTTTTGTAGTTGATGTCCCATACGCCAACATGGTTTTGGGTATCCAGTGGTTGTACTCATTGGGGAGGGTCACCATTGACTAATAGAAGTTAGAGATGGAGTTTATGGGGCTAGGATGGGAAGCTATTACTATTAAGGGGTATGCACTCTTACCCACCTCAAATAGCTTCAGCGCACCGGATGGAGGGAGATCTATGACATGGGGACATAGAGTGGGCGGTTGAGTTAAGGATCTCAGAGATAGGGGCTCTATCACATCTTATGCATTCATACATTTTGGCCTTGTTGGAGAGACAAAAGGGGGTTTTTTGGGAGATTCCACCTTGAAAGCTCCCAGATCGTGGGTTCGAGCATAATATTGAGCTTGAGGAAGGGGTGAATGCAATCATCACTACTTTTTATAGGCGCCCCAAATCCTATCGGGATGATATAGAGAGGGATATCCAAGAGATGATGAGATTGGGGCACATCATGCTTCACTCGAGTCCCTTCGCTTCTTCTATGGTGCTTGTGAAGAAGGTCGGGACCCTCCACATGTACATTGACTACAAGGCCCTCAACAAGAGAATGTTGAACAACAAGTACCGCATTCTGTGTATTCATGAGCTAAGGGATGAGCTTAGGGGAGAAAAATACTTCTCTAAGATAAATCTCTGCTTGGGGTAGCATCAGATCCAGGTGAGGGAGCAGGATGTCCCTAAGACTTACTTTCATTGCCATTATGGACACTTCGAGTTCTTGGTGATTCCCTTCACGCTAACTAGTGCTCCAACTACATTTCATTCTTGTATGAACCACGTATTTCATGGCAAGTTGTGGCATTTTGTCCTAGTATTCTTTGACGACATACTCATCTATAGACAGACATGGGAGGAGCACCTTCAGCACTTAGAGGTAGTACTTCGCATAATTGAGGAGCAACATATGTATGTAAATATGTCCAAATGTGAGTTTGGACTGACAGATATGTTGTACATGTGGCATGTGATTGGGGAGGATGGAGTGAAGGTACACTAGGAGAAGATTAGGGCCATTTTGGATTGGCCCACACCCGGGAACGTGACTGAGCTTAGTGGAACCTTGGGCATTTGTACTTACTACAGGAGATTCGTGAGAGGATTCTCGCAACTGGCATCACCACTCACGGATTTGACAAAAAGGGGGGGTTTTGAGGGGATGCGGGTGGCACAGGAGGCCCTTGAGCACCTCAAGGAGGTTATGAGCAGTTGTCATTTATTGGATTTTCCGGATTTCACGCGACCCTTTATGTTGGAATGTGATTATTTCAATGAGGGAGTTGGGACCGTGTTGACGCAGGTAGGTCATACTATTGCATTTGAGAGTAGGAAACTACTACCCCACAAGTGGTTGTACTATATCTATGACAAATAGATGTTGGTCATGATGCATGCACTGACCAAGTTTAGACAGTATCTGGTGGGAAACCGGTTCAAGATGAAGACTGACCACAACAGTCTTCGATTTTTCCCGGAGAAGCAGTTATTAGAGGAGAGGCAACATAATTGGGTGAGTAAGCTCTGAGCTTACAATTTTGAGATCGAGTACATGAAGGGCAAGCACAACATACTGGCAGATTCACTTTCTCCGAGACTCATAGTACTATCTTTGATGGAGAAGACTCATGATTGGAAGGCTCAAATTTTAGTTGAGTACTCCAAAGACAGGTAGGCTTGTGAGATCTTGGATGGTACACACAGGGATGACAGGTTTAGGGTGATGGATGACATGATTTACTACAAGGACAAAATATACATGGTGTCGGGGTCTCAAGGAGATGAGAGGGGAGGATTATGCATGCAGCTCATGATTCCCCTCTAGCAGGATACCCTAGGTTCCTCAAGGCATATCGTCCCATCAGGGAGAGGTTCTCATGGCAGGGACTCAAGGGCGATGTAATGAGGCACGTGCAAGAATGCGTAGATTGTCATAGGAACAAGGTAGAGTTGTCGTATCCTAGAGGTTTTCTACATCCTCTCCTCATTCCAGAGAGGAAGTGGGAGAGTGTGTCCATCGACTTTATCACGGGGCTTTCGGTTGCACAAGGGCGAGATTCTATGTACGTTGTGGTGGAGAGACTGACCGGGTTCACCCACTTCTTCACCATCTCATTGAGATCTTCGACCTATCAGATGGCCAAGTTGTTCTTTCAGAAGGTATTTTGTTCACATTGTATTCCCAAAACCATTGTTAGTGACATGGACAACCGGTTTATGGGGGATTTATGGTAGGATTTGTTCCAATTGGTGGTAACAAATATTACGCCCAACACTAGCTATCACCCATAGATGGATGGGTAGACCAAAATCGTGAACAAATGGTTGGAGGGGTACCTACACAATTATGTGAAGGGGAAACAAAGAGTGTGGGTGAAGTGGCTTCATTTAGGATAATTCTGCTACAACACCACCTATCACATGTCAATTGGTTTGTCCCCTTTCTGAGCACTTTATGGTTATTATGCACTCTCTTTTTCTGATATGGTTTTTGGAGATAGTAGGGCCCCAGAGGAAAAGGATTGGGTTCAAGAGAGTCAGGGGATTCTCTGAGCTCTCAAGAACAACTTGCAAGTGGCTCAGAATCAAAAAAAGATGTATGATGACTGACATAAGGTGGAGAGATAGTTTCAGGTGGCAGACATGGTCTATCTGTGACTACAACCCTACAAGCAGTCCTTATTAAATAAAAAAGGGGTGATAAATTTCGATCATGATTTTATGGGACACATAAGGTGATTAGGAGGGTCGGAGAGGTAGCTTGTGTGGTGGAGATACCTTCATAGATCCAGATTCACAACGTGTTCCATGTCTCATGCCTGTAAAAAGCGTTGGGAAATTAGGTTTTAGTAGAAACTAAGTTCCTGCTCTACATGATGAGGGGCACTTAGTTTTGACACCAGAGTCCATATTAGAGACCCAAGAGAGCAAACTGAGGATTTGGGTAATCAAAGAGAATTTGGTCAAATGGAAAGTTTTTTCGGAAGAGATTTCCGCGTGGGAAAGTAAGCAAATCTTACATCATCTAGATTTGCATTTGCTTGGGGAAAAGCAACATCCGGGAGGGGATGACTGTAATGTCCCTTCCTAAATATTTTACTAAAGTGGAGAACCCAATTTTGTATTTTTTTTCATTTTGGGCCTAAATTTAATTTTGGATAAAATACTTAGGAAAAGTGGGTCGAAGTCTTTTTAGTGGAATGTGGGGGCCACCTTCCCACAAATAAATACACTCTACTTGGTGGGGAAATTGGATTTCCTTAGGAAGGTTGAAGTCATTGAAGGGACCCACATGAGACCAAGGGCTAGCAAGTATAAATAACGGGGAAGAAGCATCATTTGGGGCTTTTGACATTTTGATAATTGATTGTTTCTTTGGTTGTTCAACTGAGTTACAATGTGTTGCTTAGCACAAGAGCTTCCCAAGGATTGAAGCTCAACCTTTCTTTGGTGGACCTTGAGTGCTACCCTAGGAAGGATTTTTCCTTTGTTTGGAGGCTAGGAGAGAGACATCACACAGGTACCACACCATTCTAGTTCAATTAGGACATAGAAGTAGAAGCCACCCAGTCATTGAGGAAGAGTGGTGTCAAATTTGAGAAGTATAGTGTTGTTGGGTTATTTCCTGGCTAAATTCTAGGAAAAGAAGGACGATTTGGCAAGATTAGAGGAATTCCATCACTCAGTATGGATTTCTGGACGTGGGGACTATGTCATCTTCACCAGGCTTTTTCAGTCACTTGTGGGAGTTGAGTGTGGGAAGTCTTGGGTGGATGATTGAGGAGTTGGGTTTTTTGGATTTTGGTTGGAAGGTCATTGTGGGGAGATTTCTAGCATTTTGGGAGAAACAAACATCATTCTCTACTACAGGTGGCATTGTTTGGTTGTGGTGAAGGGCCAAGCTATTTGGGGCTGAATTTGGAGGATCAAAACCAGAGAAAACCATTTCTAGGTTCTTATGGATTTTTGGCAAGGATCTCAGCCCTAATTTCACAGAATTTTTTGGGTAGTTTTGAGGGGTCAAATCAAGGTCTTAAGTTAGCTAATAGTGTATAAATACTATGTCAGCACAAATTTCTGGAGGAAAAATACAGCAATTGGGCACTGATATATTGACCACCTGGGGCTTGTAGCTTTCCTTATTCAAGCCCAGGTGTTGATTCGGACTTATGCAGGAACATAATAAAATGCAAAAATACACATAAACACATAGATGTAGTAGAAATAAGACTTCATTTCATTAATATCACATAATTGAAATATGCTTACAGACATAATGGATATAAGCTAGTTAGGGCGTTGGTAGCTTATCTCAGAGAAGAGATGCGGCGGCTACAGGCCTCTAAACTATGTTACAATGAGGCTCGAAGGCCTATTTATTATTGATAAATAATGTAAAACCATAAACATCCAAAAACCTAACTCTAGGAGATGAAACACTAAACTATGGGCCCCGTTGGGGTAAATTGGTGCATCAATTTCCCAGGGTCGTAACTTTGGCATACAATCTCCACTTGACGCACATGATACCTTGTTAGAAAGATCTATACAAGGAATACAACTGCCAACTATTAATATTGAGTCCTTGACTCATATTCGCTTGGAGGTGGTTTTCCCAAAAAATTTCGTTTAGGGCCTCAAAATAAATCTAGAAGTTCAGGACCCAAAAAACTCCCAAAAATAGTAAATTGTGCCACAATTAAGGAAACTAAAAAACTGAAAGAAACAATGGTGGGGGTCCAAGTAGAATAGGTCGGTGGCTACCAATATCCACCTATATAATTTCTCCCCCCTTAGGAAGCAATGGCCCTCGTTGTGTTGAGTTCCTCCATGAGATGAGGAAACTTCTGTTGAAATTGGTCCCTGGTGAGCCACTTGCCCTGGTGAAGGAGTTGGTCTGCGTTGACAAGTCGATATATATGGATCCTATGTTGGTGAGTGTTCTTGATCTATGTGTAAGTGATATGATCAGTTGTGGCTTATTTCATGCAGTCTGGGTTTAACTCTGTTGGTGTGAGTTTTTCTGCCATGTCGGATGTGTCTAGTAGAGGTGGAAAGTAGGGACGAAGGCAATCCACATTGAACATTGGGTGCAGACCAAGGAATGGTGGAATATTGAGATCAAAGGAATTATCCCCTATAACCTTGGTGATGGTTTATGACCCATACTGGAGCAGGCGAAGCTTGCGGTGGGGTCCAGCGAGGCGCTCTTTCTGCAAATGTAGCCACACTTTATCACCCACCTGGAAGTTGTGTGGCACCCGATGGTGATCATGTCGCTACTTGTACTTAGCATTGGATTTTTCCAATATGTCATGAAATGTTGGTAGATGTGTTGAATCTGCTCAATTAAGTTGTTTGCCTTATCAGCTTCAGACTGTACATGAGCCGAATTGGCCTGAGACGCTGCAAATGGCATGGCTACATCAATGGGATATAGTGGTTGGAATCCCAAGCCCACCTAAAAGGGCTTGTGTTTGGTTGAGTTGTGGAGGGCCCGATTATAGTTGTGTTGTACATAGGGGCGAATCTCATCCCATTTGCATGGATGCTTTGAGTTGTACATGTGCAAAATATGTACGATCATACTATTGAAGACCTTTTTCTGGCCATCAGTTTGGGGATGGAAAGTTGTTGACTTGGTAAGATTGGTGTCCAGCATTGACTAGAGGTTGGACAAAAATGTACTGAGGAAACTGTTGTCCCAATCTGAGATGATAGATTGTGGGATCCCAAAATGTACCCACACTCGTTCAAAGAAGAGTTTAGTAGTGGCTTTTGATGTGATATTATTCTTGCATGCACCATAATGGCCATATTCGAGAATCTATCGACGACCATGAAAACACGGTCATTGCCACGCTTAGTAGAAGGAAGGCTCGACATGTAATCCATGGAGATGGATTCCCAAGGTCAACTAGGGGTAGGAAGCGGAGTATAGAGGCCTTTCTTCTTGATGGTTGGTTTAGAAATGGTGTAGGCAGTGCAATATCTGATGTACTTCCTGACATCTTGTCAAAGGTTTGGCCAATAGAAATTCTTTTTTAGTATTTCCATTGTTTTCTCGACCCCGAAATTCCCAGTGACCCGACTATATGCGCTTCCCAAATCATCTTGGCACGCTCAGTTGAAGGAACACAAAGGTGTCCCAATTGACATTGCAGTGCATCCTGTAGGTGAAAATTGGGAATTTGGTTACCCTTCAAGAGCGTCTTGTATGTGTGGTTGAATTATGGATTGTTCTTGTAGAGAAGCAGCTAATTAGAAGTCTTGCACCCACAAGAGTTGAGCATGGTGGTTAGCGCCACGATCGGTGGTCGATTGAGGCAGTCTGAAACATTATTGGTGCTACCCTTCTTGTACTTGATGTTCAAATGAAACTGTTGCAGATATATGGGCCACTTCTGATGGCGATCGTTCTGAAACTTCCCTTGTGTCTGTATGAACTGCAGGGGTCAGTGGTCTATGTGGATGACTGTTTCCTTCCCAAAAATGTAATGCTTCCATTGCCAGCAAAGATGCATAATGGAATACATCTCTTTTTCATAAGTGGGATACTTCTAGACTGTGTCCAAAAATGTATCACTGTGATATGCCACTATATTCCCTTATTGAGTAAGAACTACCTCAATAGCATAGTCAGAGGCATTTGTCTCTATCTCAAATGGTTGTTGCAAGTATGGTAATGTGAGCATTGGGGCAGAGTAGACGTGATGTTTCAATTCTACGAATTCCTTCTGTTGAGATTCAAACCAAAAGAATTTTTCTTCCGCTCCTCCCTTGGTGACTTGACTCAAGGGCCAAGTGATATGAGAGAGTCCAAGCATGAACCTGCGGTAGAAATTAGCAAGACCCAGAAATTTGTGGAGCTCTGTTAGAGTGGTTGAGGCTTGCCAATCCCAAATGACTTGGATCTTGGCTGGATCCACATGCACCCCCCCACTCATCAATAATGTATCCTAGATAATGAACCTGGGTCATGCCAAAAGTGCACTTCTCTAAATTGGCACACAACTTGTGTTGTTGCAGTGTTTGGAGGACCTGTCGGATGTGGTGGAGGTGTTATTCCCAAGTCTGGCTAAAGATCAGGATGTCATCCAAGTACACTACTACAAATGAGTTGGTGAATTTTCACAAGATGTAATCCATCAACCTCATGAAGGTTGCAGGAGCATTCGTCAACCCAAAATGCATGACCAGCCATTCGAACAAGACCTCCTTGGATTCGAAGGCAATATTGCACACATCGAAGGGTTTAATTGGTACCTAGTGATACCCGGACTTCAAGTCGATCTCGCTGAAATATTTTTCCCCCTTGAGTTGGTCCAGAAGGTCATCAATCCGTGGGATCGGGTACCTATTCTGGACAGTGATCTTGTTCAACGCTCGATATTCAATACAAAGTCTCCAAGTCCCATCCTTCTTCTGCACCAAAATGATCGGGCTACCATAGGGCGATGAACTTGGTCGGATGTGAACTTTCTGCAGCAACTCCTAAATTTTCCTCTTGATTTCATCTTTTTCTAGAATAGAGTGCCGATAGATTGGTCCATTAGGTAGCGACGCACCTGGGGTCAAATCGATGGGGTGCTTGACCTGACAATGCAGAGGAACCCCTGCGAGTGAGGTGAAGATGTCCTCGTACTCCTCCATGACCTTGTCCATTTTTTTTGTCATGTGGAGGAGCCTTGTGTAGAGGTCATGGCCACAATCTTCTTCTTTCCCTAAGGGCAGATCATTAGAAAAAAAAATTTCCCAGTTTTGGAAATGAGCTTACTGCATTGCTTTGCAGTAACCAAAGAGATGGCGCCAGGCAGTGCTACCTCTGATATCCTATACAACTTATTGCCCAAAGTAACAATAAAAATGTGAGGCCGAGACTCATACACAACATGTCGCTTCCACAAGTATGGTTTGCCTAATAATACATAACAAACATCATAGAGGGGCAATTTCACTTAATACCTCATCTGGGAAGGGCTTGATGCTTTAGGGAAGGCGACACTGTTGGCTGGAACGAAGATCTCGTCCTTGGTGAGGCCACCCAATGTTGTACGGTTGTGGGTGTGTTGTGGTCGGCAAGCCCAACCTCTTCATGACCTTTACTGAAATGAAGTTCTTTTGGCTCATGTTGTCAACAATGAACTACAGCAGGGAACCCTTTACCCACATCTGGGAATGGAAGAGGCACTCTTCCTTCTTTGGATCTTCCAGCTCCTCCTAGATATTTGTGGCGGAAACGATGGCATTGGGCTTCGCATCATTAATTTTCTTCCCTTTGTCACTCCCCTTGTTGGGTTCTGATTCAAATTCGGAGCATGCATCTGATTCAGAAGCCTTTAGCTCGGCCACGAGTGACTGCTTGGCCTGATACTCACTTGCGTTGTGAGTGGAGCTCTTATGGAACTCACGCCACTTTCCCATGTCCTTATCTGACTTCGCGGTTTTGTTCTTTTCTTTCATCTTTGGCGAGTTATCTTGGGTTGCCCCATCTTGGCTTTGTCCTTTGTTCTGCAGTTTGGGGGCACATTTCCCTTACTTCAGATTCTTAGATCCAAAGAATCGCTTCTTCTATTTGAACTTATGCTCAATCTTGGAAACATATCGGTACGCTACACCAAGCGAGGAGATGTCTAGGAACTCCATTTCCTCCTGAATGTATCTGTGCAGACAACTATGGTACCTCAGCACCAAATGTTTCTCTTGATCTTTCATACCCAATTTTGTACACTAGGTATGGAATATATTGATCCCTTTGTTGCCACAATGTAGTCCATTGTATGTACTTGTCCTCATAGCTCCCAATGGGATAATTTGTTCCTTGATGGCGTCTCAGAAATAATTCCAAGTGGGTGCGGCCAAAAACAAAGAGGGTTCCCTCCCATTCTTTTTCTCATAGTAGGTTTCCCACCAGTCCTTGACATTGAGGGAGACTTTGAGGAGTGAAAAAAGTAATATTTTCCTGGTTGGAAAAGTCATGAACAGATAAATACCATTCTAATAGATTCAACCATCTATCTATGACGTGTACATCTATTTGGTCCTCAAACATGGGAATGTCAAAGTTTAATTGTACCTTAAAGGGAGTTGTGCCTCTAGACTGGCTGCTGGATGCAGATGTGTCGTCGGTGGGCAGTCCTGGAAGAACCTGGGAAAATTTATCCATCATTGTATTCCTTTGTTTCTTGAGGGCCTCCTCGAGCAATATTTTGATAGGATCTCATGCTCCCTCATCTTTATTTTTTTCCCCCATGGGCGGTCATCGGGGTTTTCGAGGATGATCTTGCAAAGCTTCAACCAGATCGAGCCCTGACTCCTTAAACCCTGACCTTGTTGGGGACATGTAAAGAAGGATCGAGAAAGAGCATATTTCTCTGATACCACTGATCAGGACTTATGCAGGAACGCAATAAAATGCAAAAATACACATAAACGCATATATGTAGTATAAGTAAGACTTCATTTCATTAATATCACATAACTGAAATATGCTTACATACATAATGGAAATAAGCTAGTTAGGGCGTTGATAGCTTATCTTTGAGAAGAGATGTGGCGGCTACAGGACTCTGAACTATGTAACAATGAGGATCAAAGGCATATTTATTATTTAGAAACAATGAAAAACCCTAAACATCCAAAAACCTAACCCTAAGAGATGAAACACCAAACTATGGGCCCCATTGGGGTAAATTGGTACATCAATTTCCTGAGGTCATAAATTTGGCATACGATCTCTGTTCAACGCACCTGATACCTCATTAGAAATATTTATTCGAGGAATACAACTGCTGACAGTGATAATCAAGTCTTTGACTCATATTCTCCTAAAGGTGATTTTCCCCAAAAACGTCGTTTAGGGCCTCAAAACGGCTCCGGAAGTTCAGGACCCGAAAAACTGCAAAAAATAGTAAATTGTGCTACAATTAAGGAAATTGAAATACTAAAATAAACGATGGTGAGGGTCCAAGTGGAATAGGTGAGTGGCCACCAATATCCACCTGGATCAGATTCACTCCTTCTATTTTCCCATTGTACTCCAACATTTATATATAATAAAATTTCCCATTTTGGCATTATGGGAGCATTTTTTGTTTCATGTTTGTTTGCTCAAATTTATTTGTGTTGAATTTATTCCATGTCTTTGGTTACCAATGTAAAATTTCTATTAGCATCATTACATTTTACTTCATGGATGCATACATAATTTCATATAAAAGAGTGTATAGCCAAGTACTTAAACACATGAAAATAAGCGAAAAATATAAACAAACATGATATCAAAGACACAAGACGATTTGATTATGGATTTCACCCATTGTGGGCTACGTCTCTAGGCCCTACTCAATGTGGGGAGGCTTCTTTCATTAAATTGCAGCAAAATTGAATTACAAGAAATTTAAAAATTGACACCTTATACCTCCACTTCTGTTGAAGGCCTGAAAATGGAGACCTCAGTTGGAGAAACAGGTTGCACGGTTGGATTCCTGGAAAAAAATCGTATAAAATGACTATAATTTTTTCCCATTCTAACACTGGCACCTCTAGACCCCAAATGAATCTTTTCAACATCCAAATATTCCCCTCTTCAGGGTTTCGCGCTCCTAGACCGCTCTTGGTTCCGCCGTAGACCCCGCTTCGCTCCTCTACCCATCGAATGGGAAAATAATTTCAATTTTTTATATAAAAATTTGGTGTATCGTTGGCCCGTTGGTTGGCACTGTTGTATTAAGGTGTTGGTGGAGCGAAGGTCTCAGGGTCCAATCCCCATAGGACCCCGTTATGGGATGTCCACATTGTATTTGGGGTGGACGGTTTAATAAACGGTGACGATTTTTTTTAACTATTTAATATAGTGTGACAGTTTCCATTTGGAGGAGTATGATTAGTGGGTCGGCCCATTGGGTCGGGCAAGTTCGATCCTTGTCGACTCCCTCTATGTGGCGTCGCAATATATGATGGGTGAGCTTGATTCTCCTGTGGCCCATCCTGTATATGTGTTGTACAATTGTTGACTGGTAATCGGGATGGTCCAGTGGGAGTGCCAAACCCACCATTTAATATAGTATAACTCATTTTTGTTGGGTGGTGGTGGCCCGCCACCCCAAATTTAATGTTTTTTTGTTATTTTTAACATAGCAATTAAAATTTTGGATCTGGTTTTTAAGAGTAACTGCGTGAATTAAAGAGGTGACAAATTCCCCATTTCGGTGGCCAGATTCCATACACCATGACTCTGCCAAATTTTTGCCTTGTTAGTGACTTCCACTTGGCCTGGTTTAACCAGAACTTTGATCGGCTATAACTTGAGCATAAGAACTTGGATTTGAGTTTCAATCGCATTATTGGAATTAGGACAACAAGCCCTACAATCTAGTCCTAGTTTCACTCCAATCCAATGAAATTTGTTTTTGAGCTATTTCATGGCCACTTCTTTTTCTAGAACCACCCAGATCAATTAACTTCCTCTGTTTTTAGAATATAGTGCAAGTCCATATTCTCCCTTCTTCTATTCTTCTTGCTTTTTTTCCATGCCTTTATGTATTCTTCGCTATGCTTGGTAAGAACATCTTCTTCCTTCTTTTGTGTAGGAGACTTTCTTATGTTTCTTCTATGGTAATATGCTATGTTCCCATAGTAATTGCAATTATAACATTTAATATTGTAAAAAAGTAGGGGAGAAAATGAATTGTAGTTTCTATCAACAAACTGTGAAAGGCCTTCTTGGTGGAACAACTCTTCTATACTCATTCTTGTTGTTCTTGTGAGAAGAATCGGGTTTCTACTAGTCCTCAATTCCTTTCATGCTTTTTCTTTAACTATTGATGGAGTCTTTGAGAATACTAGCATAGCTTTTAGGCTTTCTTCATTTTCCTTTTTTGGTGGCTTTGTGACCTTAATGCTTACATCTCCCTTACGGGTATTTTTTTTTTCGTAGCCAACACTTGTCTCGATGAATGGTGACCTTTAGAAACTTGGAACATTATCGAAGAAACTTCAAGATTTTATTCAATTGATGAATTGTTTTCTCTAGCTCCATTCTCAAGGAAATGATTCCAAATTTCAACTTCTCGCAATTTTCTTCTTTTTCTTTCAACTAGCTTCTTACCACTTGTTCTATCCTTTTTGCTTCATTTAGTTGAGACTTTAGGATGATAAATCTTTTTTTTTTCTATTTCATGAAAGATCATGATACTTATTTGCATATTTCTCCAATTGCTCCTTTTGCTTCTTATTCTATACCATGAGCTTGTATATTTCTTCTAAGAAACTAATGAGTTATAATTCAAGTTTCACTTCCCCATCAATGTTTTAATATTCTTTATCTTATTTTTCTTTTTTATCATCTTCATTTTATGTATACTTTGCATCCATGTCTTTGAAACAATATCCTTCTTTGTCAATATTAAAAAAATATCCATTACTTTCTTCAAACGAGTTATTATCCTCTATAGAGTAAAAAATATTCATCTTAGTGTAATTTGATCTTTTTTGTCGATAAGGTTTGTTGTTATTATCATTTTCTTCTTATTCATCATTGTCTTCCCTTTTTGCATATGGATGTTTAGCAGCAAAGTTTCCTAGTTTAGCAGCAAAGTGTCCTACTCTACCATGATTAAACATTTCAAAGGTAGCTTATCTTTGTATTTTCCATATCCTCTTTTTAGCTTTCTCACAAATTTTTCTTCTTTTATATTTGATTCGTGGTTGGAACAATCATAAGATTTATGTCATTTCATCTTATTTGATGCTTTTAAAATTGCTTCCTTCTATGCCAACTTTTATTTTTTTGTCCTCATTCCATATGTGGTGACAATCCCATGCAACTCATCCATTATCAATTTCTCTAGATCCTCCTTTTCTTCAATGGAAGAGATCTTCACATAGAATTTTAAGGGGAGTGACACTAAAAATTTTGTACAATCATTGATTCTTCAACCTTCTCATTAAGTCCTCTGGTGATGTTGACAATTTCAACCACACAGAGGAAATAGACTGCAACATTTTCTTTATCTTTCATTTTCAAACTCCTGAATTGTCTTCTATGAGTTTGGAGCTCTGCCTTCTTCACCTTTCCATTTCCTTCATATATGGTTTGAATTTTAACCCTTCTTTATTTTGTCAATTCACGATGCATCTCCTTAACAAATTATAATTATAATAAATCACACATGATAACATTCATGGTTTTCTCTTTACATTCATTAGCCTTCTTCCCATCTATATAAGTTGGAGGAGAATTTGGGGTTGTATAACCAATATCAACCAATTAAAAAATATAAAACCCAAAAGGCATTAGATAAGTTTGCATCCTTATACTCCAGTTGCATATTTTATTCCATCAAATAATGTATTTTTGTTTGTGGAGAAACATTCTTGATTGCCCATGTGTGCTCCCCAAAGCTACCTTATAGTGGTTAGATTATTTTCAAACGAACTTGATTTGAAACCAATTGTTGGCTCACACTTATACCAAGAATGGGGGTTGAATCAATATAAGGAAACCATACTTATTCAAACATTCATGAACCATAAGAAAACAATTACATATGAGATCTATTAGTTGTAGAACATGGAACATAATATTTAGGTGGAAACCCTTTCAAGAGAAATCAAAAAACTTATTTTTGTAATTCTTTGTAGGCACAAACCTATTGTTACAAATATTTGTAAGAACCAACCTTCTAGAGACACCAATCCCCATAGTTGCTAATATTTATAGGTGCCAACCTACTAGAGACACCAATCCCCACTAGTGAAAATATTTTTGGGTACCAACTTAATTCATTGACTATTCTTGCTACTTTTTCCTTCACTAGGTTTGTTGTTTGCTTCTATCCTCACCTAGTCTGCTTCTCCTAGAACTTTTTTTTTGGCATCTTCCCACAAACAAACTTATATGTCATGCCACATACACTTGAGGCACTTTTGTATGTCTCCTTAAATCTCTATAAATTTCATATTATGAAAAGTCCTAGAAAATAAGTTACACAAAAAATTCCAAGGTGACCTATTTGGAATTGATTTCCAAATCGATAAGAAACCCTAAATTCCAGAAGGCATGTCTCTAAAATTATAAAAAACAAAAGTATACTCTCTCTGTTTTTGTGAGTGCCTAGATATCTTGACTTTATCTCCTCAATATTTCATAGTCTAAAACATCTAAGAAAATAAGTTATAGTTAAAATTCCAAACTAAATTGTTTGAAGCCAATTTTAGGGCTATTTAGAAACCCCAACTTCCACAGGGCATATATCCCAAAATATAGAGAGACAAAGTCCATTTTTTTTACCTCATGTACCTAGAGATCTCACCTATCTCCTCAATGTTTCACAATCTAAAACATATCAAAAAATAATTAGTTATAGAGGAAATCCAAAATTGGCTTGTTTGAAGAAGATATCAGGAGCATTCAGAAACCCCGAACTCCTCAAAGCATATCTTTGAATATAAAGTGAACTAAAGCCTGATTTTTTTTTACCACGTGTACATGAATATCTTTCCTTTATCTCCTCAAAAGTTCATGGTCTGAGATACCATAGAAAAAAGTTATAGAAAAAATCTCAAACTGTCTTGTTTAAATCAAATTTTAGGAGTATTTAGAAACTCCAACGTCCTCAAAGAAGATATTCAAATTATAGCCAACCAATGCTTGAATTTTTTACCACATGCACACAAATATATTGTGTATACCTCCTCAAAATTTTAGGGTTTGAAATATCCCAAAAGAAAAGTTACAGTAAAAATTCTAAGATGACTCGTTCATGCCACAAATCACATTTTTGCTCCACCTTTAAAATATCAAGAGTATTCCCTAACTTATTTTTTGCACCTTTGATCCCTTCTTGCTTTGATGATATTAAATTGCACTTATATATATATTTTTATTTATAGTGTTTTTCATTCACTTACAGGGTTGGCTTGTAAAGTTGGTTGAGTCGACCTGACAAAATATTTCATGTCTCATCATTTTTATGGAGTTAGAGAGAGTGTCATATACCATTGGAAAGGTATCAAAATAATATTTTCAAACATATATCCAATGCTCCCATTTGAGCTAGGTAATTAGAATAAAAATAGCTTTAATATAGGGTATCCAAATTGGGTATCAAAAAAACTGGACTGGTATCCAAGAAGTATTTCTAACCATTTTCATCTTGTAAATTTTTTATTGGGTTTGTAGTCTCACCCAAAAAAAATTTTTATGTAAGCAAGCATAGAACTTAATATTACCATTTTTTTTTACATAGAGTGCAAGTTCACGTGAGCTATAGAAACTAGTGTTTCGATTAAGAGATGCCTACAAAGTGCTTAATATAGACTGAAATAAAGTAGTGAGGGACCATCTGCCCATGAAAGGGAAACCATGTGATCCTTTGGAAAATGTAGAAGATAGTTTAAGAAAGTGTGGAACATAAGCCACGCAAAAATGATGTTTTTTAGTTTGATTATAAAAACTGAAACAACTATGTAAACTGAAATAATAAAAATACATGTATTACCTAATGAGGGACTTGGTCATGTTGGTTTCTTGGCATTGGAATTTCTTGAGCTTGATGTTGCTTGGATTTGGCCTTTATTTACCACCCCATCATGTCCATATAGGAAAATGGATCATCATATCCTTCCAACATCTAGGGAGGACACTCTCATTCAATCACACAATCGTAAGAGCTTGTGTCATGCTAAGAGGATTCACCTTTGGAAGCCTGGGCAACACTAGTGGGAAGCTTTGATCAATTGTCAACTTTTGGCTCAAGATTTTTACTGGATGGGGAACCGCACACCTCTGGGCCATTTTCATTTTCCTATGTTGCTAGAGGGATAGGGTTAGGAGGTGTGCCAAAATGTTCTGAATAATCCATAACAGCAAAAATTTCTTTGGAATTGGTGGATGTTGGAGTTGGGGAGATGGGAGGAAACTTGATGCCAATTGAACTGGAGATATTTTGCAGTGAGATACAAGTGTTGTTGAGATGGATGTTGACCCATAAAATTTTATGCTTGGATCCTCCCATGGCTTCTTCCTTGTCCAGAGGTGGTGCACTAACAAGTTTCTCACTACCCAGAGTCTGTCACCCAAACATCTGCACTCGTCCACCTCCATTGCTACAACCAAACAATGAATGTAGGATAGAATTTCATGGTTAAAAAACTCCTCCTCTTGGCCATGTTGAGGGGGAAGGCTAGACGCCCTCATTCTTTACCACCACATGTAGCTCTACCATGTTCACAGACCATTTTTTCTTGCCTGGTGTGATAGTGTATGGTGCGATGGAGTTTGGAAGAATTGACTGCAAATATGTTGCCCCCCTTTTCTGAGCCTAATGCCTATAAGAGAGAATGAATAAGGGAATGAAGGTATAGTTTCATAAACCAGAGCAAAATCATGAATTCCAATATAAGGCAAATATTGAGCTAGATCTAAAGCGAATGTTCCATACAACTACGTTTAATTTCCACTGAGCCCTATTGAATGAGATTTGTGGTGCGTGAATGTCACCTAGACTCACATTTGAATGCTAGCATGATGTATGTCATGATTTCCTTAACAATGCATTATACTCGATGTTACAACTAGATCTGGGGGTAGTCTCCCCCTATCTTTGACATTAAGGACATAAATATTTCTAATATAATTTAGTATAAACCATTAAATATATCAAATTTCCAACAATACCAACATAGATAACATGGGACACATCCTATTCCTTTTCTCCTGTCATGAGATACTGATATGCTTTACACTTACAAAAATAGGGAGCTTGAATAATTTTCATTCTTGCATATTAAGCATGTACAAAATTGTTTGAATAGAATGATTGCATTGTGACCATAGAAAGCTAACTTTACAGCTTACTCTACAAACAGAAAACTTAAACATACTTTCTGTAACCCTACAATGTCATTACTTGCATGAGTCACTACCATATGTTTGTTAATTTTTTGGCTCAAGGACAAATTCCCTCCATTGGACAAGCTTCCTCACCAAGAAAGGCCCCTCTTCGCCCTTGGAAGAATTTAATTTAGTTAAGGAAAACCATATTTTTAATTTGGAATCCCAAATGTACACAAAAGGAAAGGTCATCCCTAAGAGGGATCTGGACACCCATGAATGCTTATAAATACAATTCAAGTGACCCTCATTTTTAGATTATTAATCATTCTTCTTTCTTTTATTTCGCTTGCATAGGTCTGAGATAGTCCGTGGAGATTGGTTCGTATAGGTCTGAAATTGCAGGGTCTGAAGCTCACACGTGTGATTAGGGTTTTTGGTTCCCATCCTCATGCATGCTATAGGATATTTTTGGTCGCAACTACAGGCATGTAGGCTCATGTGTGCGGGTGGAGTGTTTCAACCGAATGCACGTGCACTCTCTCCGTGTTGTTGGAAACTAGGGTTTTATTTTTACAATTGATAGCAGAGTTTGAAAATTGATCGCAAAGCTTGACAATTAATCACAAAAAATTGAATCAAGGTTTTGATTATCAACATTTTTGGGTTCATCTCTTGGATTTTGTTTAGTTCATTTTGCTAGATAGTTTTGTGGGTGAATATATGGATCGTTGTAATCTCTCTATGTTGAAAATTTTATGACAATCTAATAAGAAGCAGAATTTGATAGGGTTTTCCTTGTAGTGGGTTTTACCCTAGTCTCTGACTGATCTTGGTGTCTCTATGTGTGAATGATTTTCTTCTATTGTTCCTTTATGTTCTGCTGCATTGATGATGATATTGGTCTTTCTATATAATTGCATATGTTTTTGAACAATGTTGTAAAACTGAATATTATTATGATGTTGTGGGGTGAATTCTAAATGAAAATGATGAAATGAAATTATCTTGAGCAAAGAAAAATTAACATGGTATCAGAGTTGGGTTGAAGAAAATTCATTGATATCACCCTTGTTAAGACACCACTGATGAGAGAAAGAGAAGATGGAGGAGACTTAAAAGAACTCTAGGGTTTGAAGGAAACCCTGGGGAATCTGGTTATTCAGGTTTGATGGATATCACAAGGTTAGGATTCGCAAAAAATCTTGGAATATGATAGAATATTTGGTTATGCATTCATGAAAGCATAACATGATCAATGAGGAGTTGTTGTGATAGATTGAGTATAATCCTAGTTGGACTAGTCTCAATTACACCTTGGTTATTGATGAAGTCAATGGATGTATTGAAGGCAACATTTTTATATGGATAACAGAAGGTAATGACTCTTAAAGGCTGGTTCAAGAGGGAGAGGATCACCTCTCATTGAAGATATGTATCCTTTATATTTATGTTACTTCATTGTGACTCTATTCTTGTTTAGATCTATTGATTTGATTATTGCTCATACTTCCTTCATGAATATTTGAGTATGTGAATTCTTCTAACCTCCAAATGAGATGTGATAAGTAGATCCTTCTTGAGGATCATCTAAGGTGCAAGAAAATGGAGCTAGTGACGAGAAGAGATAGTGTTGGAAAAGGAAAGAGGTACCTAATGAATAGTTGATAGAGTGATTCAACTCCCAATATCAAATAAAAGCTATAAGATTGCAAAGGTATATGAATGTTACAAGGTACGTGTAAGCTGCAATATTGAATGAAAAGGTAATTCCTAAGGTATCATGAGAATATCACCTCCATAAATGACTGATATATGAATATGAAAATAATTTTGATTTATGGTGCATGTGATGTGTTGGTACACTTGGTATTGGGCAGATTTCTCACATTTTATTAGACATGGTGTATTTCTTGATTTATAAAGCTAACTAGATACATTGATTTTATATATATGGTAACTTGATGCTATTATTAATACTTGCAACAAGCATGATAACCATGGTGATAAAAGTGTGAAAATAAGATCGATATTCAGGTTGACCTTGTTGAGGTTTTAATAATCTTAGTAAATTTGACAATGTGATAAATCTGGATGCCCTGACTTAATGGTTGAGTAATGTGATACAGAAGTGATGTTGTGATTATGATCCTTTAAGTATGATGATGCACCTGTCAGCTATCCTAATTATATTACACTAACCCTTGATGGATGTTTGATGTCATGTTCATATGTGATGATAAAGTAGCTAATGTTGATATGCTATGAATATGATGCATATGTGTTTGAAAATCTGATATAGTTTGATTTCATGATCTAAAAATTTTCGTTGATGCATGACAAAATTATGATAGATATGTTGATGCCTTAAATGATGATTACTAGTGTATCTTTCCATTCAGGGATAAACTCTCCATAAGATCCCAACACCTATTATTAGTTACAAGAAATGAAAAGAAGACACTTGACTATTGAAGAAAGGATTTTGAACATGAATAACCATTTGATGTTGTTGAAAAAGTTTTGGCAAGTTCTGATTTGAGCAGAGAAGTTTTCTCCTATTCCAAGCCCTAACCGTTGGGAGAAAGGCTTGAGGGTGTGGTAATAAGCCTCCCATCCACACGAAAGAAAGCCTGTGGGTGTGGTTGAGCCTGTAAGTTAAAAAATCTAAATCCTCATGCACAAGCTCATTAGTGCACCATGTGTATGATAATCCTACATGCATGGAGTAGATGATAGACAGTTCTATGAGTAGGGAAGTTTTCAATATCTACATATTGTTTGACTTATTATAGATGTATTGGCTAATCTTGTGTTTGCAGGGGATTGAAATATGCACATCAATATGTTCTTTGTCATGACTTGATCATTCGAGCTAGTATATGACAATGTTTGGTAATAGTTGCAAGAACATGACAAAATTTGGGTCATTGATTGACTTAATAAAGATAACCAGTATTAGAATTTTGACATGATGCTTGACAGTTCATAGATAATTTTTGGCTTGTGGATTGATTGGAGTCAAAATGATAACAAGTTAAGGTTTTAATCATATTTGGTACTTGACAATGGTGATTTTCCTTGATCTGACATGACAACATGGGAATATAAACTCTCAGTGATTAATATTGGTATTCAATATTGATTCTATATTGACATCATTAGCATTGGATCATTGGTTTAAGCGTAAACAATTGTGATTTAGTATGAAATGATTTTAATTGCAAAAATATCACTATAGACGACAAAAACTTATATGACTTGTCCTTGGTGTATGCATTCAAATTAGTGGCAAAAATTGTTCATACTATGATCATAAGGATGACTTGATGAATTTTGGCATGATGTGATATATGAAAATTGTTGACATAGATAATGTTTCAACCTGGTACTTGGATGTGAGATCTACCTGGAGATTTGGATTGAAAAACTAAACAGTGATATTAGCATAAAATTTCATGTCTTTGATATTAGTTTTTTATTTGACATTTAAGGTCTGATTAACAGAATTGATTTATTTGGTTGCACAATATTAATTTTTTTGAGGCTGAGTATATTGGTTTGGGCAGTATTATGTTTGTAGAAAAAATTATATGGTTTGAAGTAAATCTTCCTGAGCCTGGTATGTCTGCATTGACAGTTATCTGGTAAAGCCTAGAAGATGTGTCGATCTAAATCTCTACTTCAAATTGGTCCAAGGTATGCCTTTGATTTTGGTTTTATAAACTAATGATTTATTTTTGACAGATAATGAGCCTCTAATGATCAAAATAAGAGGGAGTGGACCTCTAAAGTTCGAGATGAAGAATCTTGGCTTGATTAATTACTTTCATGGATAGAAGTTTAGAAAAAGAAAACATGTCATAAAGTTATTTGGCATGATTGAATACAAATCCTTGGACACCCTGATGGAATTGAATTTCAAGAGGTTATGGAGAGATTGATAAATTTGCAACCACAAGTTGATTAAGAATTGATGTTCCTTGTAACACCCATCTAGACATATGTTGTGCAAAGAACAACTAGAGTCAATTCATGATTTAGTCGCCTCATACATATTGGGTTGCCAACAAGAAATTTTTGAGATATTTACATGGGACGATCATTCTTGGGCTAAGATAAACTATAGGATATGTATGATTGCATGGATGAATTAATGTTGACTAGGCTGAAAAGTATTATTGACAAAAAGAGCACATCTAGGTGCTATTTTAGCTTGAGATCTGCCATGACATTTTTATGAGCAAGAAATGGAAATCTGTAGCTTTAAGCTCGAACGAGGTTGAATACCTTCTTGCTATCATGGCTAGTTGTGGGGTAGTTTGGCTGAGGAAACTCTCTGGAGAGTTGTTTGAGCAGGTATGTATATGGAAATGATACTAAAGCTGGGATATGATTGGCATAGAACCTCATAAATTGTTGGGATTGAGATACATCCTTGTTGTGAGACAGTGTTATTGTATGAGACAAGCTTAGGCTTGTGGTTGCTACCTCCTTGAGAGGGAGAAAGGAAGAATAAGGTATCCTTTTTTTACATGTAGTTATTCTGACATAATATTTTGTGTAAGCAGAGGATTGTTTCTCTTGGTAATGTAAGAGGTAGTATGATTGAACTCTTCAGTGGATTTTTTAAGAAAGTACCAATATGAGCATGTTGATATGTTTCTAATCTACAGAGAGAACAGAGTCGATTGAAAACACTAAGCCATCTCTTCCCCCTTGTCTGAGCTCCCAGGGGAAGGAATTGAGATGTAGGGATCTTGGGGTTGAGGGATCTTTAGACAATAGGGTATTGTCCCTATTTTATGCCCATAGGGTGGAAGATGTTGCTCCCATATCTTGGTCTAACAGATTATACCCCAATTTTCATCATACCCACAAGCTGGGCTTATTGGGATTGTAGCTCCCCGTTTGGCCAATGGATTGAGAGGGCTTGTGGGCATGTGATCCTTACCTTTGGTAAGTTAGGTATATCACCCAAGCTTATAGTGCAAGGTGTTCTACCACGTGACTATTGAGGGTCATTATTCAGAATATAAACAGGCAATAGGATGGATGAGACATTGTATCTCTCCTATTTCCTGACATAGGGTGGAAGATGTATACTCCCCTATGAGATGGCATGAGGTGGGAGTGTGCATAGGATCTTCCTCATTGTCATTGGATTCTGGGTTGAGATGTGCTCCCTCGATGGATAGAGGGTGGTAGCTTGGACTCCCCTCCAATGTCAAATTCTTCTTCTTTTGGATTCAAGAGTGTTCAACATATGAGCATAGATACAAAGATAAGCAGGGATGAGAAGAGATGAACAAAGGCAACATTTGATAATGATGAGATACTTGTGATGAGACATATGTTGCAGCTGGTAATTTATCCCTAACTGAGAGGGAGTGCTACTTAAACATCTTAAGGACAAATTCCCTCCATTGGACAACCTTACTCCCCAAGAAATACCCCTCCTAGCCCTTGGAAGAATTTAATTTGGTTAGGGAAAATTATATTTTTAATTTGGAATCCCACATGTGCACAAAAGGACAGGTTGGCCCTAAGAAGAATTTGGACACCCTTGAATGCCTATAAATACAATTCAAGTGACCCTCATTTGTATATTATCAATCATTCTTCCATATTTGATTTGACTCGCACATGTCTAAGGTAGTTCATGGAGATTGGTTCGTACAGATCCGAAATTGCAAGGTTCGAAGCTCACACATGTGATTACAGTTTTTAGCTCCCGGTTGCAGGAATGCTATATGATATTTTCGGCCGTAATAGCAAGCACGTAGGCTCATGCATGTAGTTGGATATTTTGAGACGCATGCACGTACACTCTCTCCGTGTGGTTAGAAACTAGGGTTTGATTTTTACAGTTGACCGCAAAGTTCAACAATTGACTGCAAAGTTCGAGAGTTAATCACAAACTTCTGAATCAAGGTTTTGATTATCAACAATGTTGGGTTCATCTCTTGGATGTTGTTTAGGTTATTTTATTGGATAGTTTTGTGGGTGAAGATACGTATCATTGTACTCTCTCTTTGTTGAACATTTTATGACAATCTAATAAGAAGAAGAAATGAAAGGGTTTTCCCTGTAGTGGGTTTTGCCTTGGTCTTCGACCATTCCTAGTGTCTGTATGTGTGAATTATTTTCTTCTATTGTTCCTTTATGTTCTGCTTCATTCATGATGATATTGTTATTTCCATATAAATGCAGATGTTGTTGAATAATTTTGTAAAACTGAATATTGTTATGATGTTGTGGGGTGAATTCTATATGTAATTGATTAAATGCAATGATCTTGAGCAAAGAACAATATAGCCCTAAGAAAGATTAACAATGTTCAAATTTGTAGTTGAAAGTACAATTACAAACTATCTCTTTCTCACCAAGTAATTCATCCTCCAAATAGGTTAAACACATAACCACTTGTAGATATTTTGTGATGCAAGTGTCCATACCAATCTACGTCAATAAAGCCATGAACATTTAACACTCTGTCTACTCCAAGTATTCCTTGGTAGAAAATTACATACTATGTAATGTCATGCAAATACCTAGAAATATTCTTTGCAACCAACCAAGATCCTTCCCTAGTTTTGATATATACCCACTCAAAACTCCTAGTACATATGTAATTTTCAATTTAGTACAGATCATTGCACACACCAAACTGCCAACTATACGAGCATAGAGAACATGGGACATGTCCTCTTCACCTTCTTTTGTCTTGGGACATTAATCTACAAATAAATTTACACTTACAAGGATAGGGAGTTTGACCAATTTACATTCCTACGTATTAAATATCTACAATACCATCTCAACATATTTCTTTTTACTCAACTAGAGTTTCCTATTTGCTCGATCTCTATTAATTTCCACGCCCAAAATAAAATTTGCAACACCAGGATATTCCGTATCAAATTTAGAAAAGAACTAAGTTTTGACATCCTTGATGATTTCCTTGTTGTTTCCAATCAACAACATATCATAAAAATACAATACCATATAAATAAAATGATCATCAAATAGCTTAAAATATACATAATGATTAGATTTTATCCTTGAGAAACCAAATCCCAATATATAAGTATCAAACTTTTTATACCACATCCTTAAAGATTGTTCTTTTAACTTGCAACTAGATCTTTCTATACCTTCACTAGAAAACATTTTGGTTATCTCATATACATTTCTTCTTCAAGGTCCTCATGTACGAATGTTGTTCCATCTACTCAACTTAAAGATAAAAGACAACAACAATGTGAAAAATAAATCTAATAGAAGTTAATGTAGCAATGGGAGAAATTTTTTTCACCAAAATAATTTCCCTCTACCAAGGCCCTATCCCTTTGCTATCATGTGAAATTTAAGTTTTCCACTTTACCTTCTATATTCAATTTCTTCCTAAACGCCATTCGCTACCAACATGCTTTCTTCCAACCAACAACTCAACTAAATCTCGAGAATCACTCTTATCCAAGGTTTCCATTTCTTCAACCACGGTCTTCTTCTAGAGTTTACCATCTTCTAAATCTAGTACATCGATCATCATTAGCAATAGATAAAGAAAAAATAGAATGAAAGTTGTGTGGAATATATCTTTCTAGTTGCATTATTTCTTGAGTTGATCTCCTTAATACTAGATTATCAAGTTCTCCTTTTAATTCATGTTCTTTTGTCGAGACATATTCTTCATCCTCTAAATCATACTCTATTATCTCTAGCCCTTTTTTGTTTTGAAAAAAATATTTTTTTTCGGAACATCTTTAACTTATTTGAAGAAAACATCTAGACTATAAATAATATTCTTAGTTACTAGGTTCCAAAGTTTATAACATTTTATACCATGTTTATAATGAATAAAGATACACTTTTCAACTGTATTATCTAGGTTACTTCTATTTTTTTTGGAACATGTACATAAGCATCACAGCCAAAAACTTCGAGATGTTAATTAGAGGGTTTTGAACTAGTCCATGCCTCATGTGAAACTTTGTCAACAATTGCTAATGAGGTTTTATTGATTTACTAGGTAACATGTAGCATCCATTGCCTTTTCCCATAATTCTTGTCCCACCTTAGATCCACTAAGCGTGCTCCTTGCTTTTTATATCAATTTCTTATTCATCCTTTCGAAAACCCCATTTCATTGAGGTGTAGATGAATTAGTCTTTTTCCTTGCTACTATGCACTTCTTATGGCATTCCTTGAATTCATTCCCACGGAAATCTCCACCATTATTTGTCCTCAACCCCATTATTTTCCTCTCTATATGATTCTCCACGAGAACTTTAAAGGCCTTTAAATTTACTAAATACCTTATATTTTTTTTAGATGAAATAAATTCATGTTCGTCAAGAAATCACCTATGAATGGAACACAATATACAAATTTACATAATTATGGAACATGCATATGGACAAACACATCATCATGTACTAACTCTAAAATTTCATTTTCTTTATAGCACTAGATGGGAATCTTATCTAATTTTGTTTACCATATATGCAATGTTCACATAAATCAAAATCTAGCGTGCAATAAGACATAGTTTCAACCATAGCTTTATCATATAACACTCAATGGCCCTTCTCTAGTGTATATCAAAGTATTTGACGCCACAACATTGAATTTTCTTCAGATATAGTAGAAGTCATTTCTCATTCGTTTCCATCCTCATAAAAAACATAATTGTTACACCCATCTATGATAGTGCTACCTAAAACTTATACAGAGTTCCATTTCGAACTGCCATTACCAACACCATTGCTCCTCAAACAATTTTGTAGGTTTCCCTTTCAAAAATAGTATGTACACCTACATCACTCATATTACTTGTAGATATCAAGTTTCTAGTAAGACCCAGAATGTGTAAAATCAGAGGGTGAGTTCTATTCCTTCCATCTTTGAGCATCAACTTGACTTTTCCAAAACATATGATTTTAGCTATCAAGTCATCTTCCAGGAAAACATCACCTCCATTATACATTTCATATTCACAAAAATACTCCCTAACATGAATCATATGAAAAGAAGCACTCACTTTGATCAACCATACATCATGATTTGCATGTGCCTTAAAGAATCCAAGTACACATCCCCTCCTTCTGAGGATGGTTTTCCTTATATAGAGGGAAAATCATTAGATCTGTTTACTTTATGAACACTTTTAGATCTACAATCCTTCTAATAATTATAAAATTTACCACATTTCCAACATTTCCTTAAGGATTTTATTGGATATTTGTATGTACCTTGAGATTTACTTCTCCCATGGAAGGACTTATTTTTATTTCTACCCAAATAATGTCCTCTATAGATAAGTCATTTGTGCTTTGACTATGCATGGATTTCCTCCTCATTCCTCCCTATAACAAGGATGAAACCACATCATCAAACACTAATGTGTTTGCATTACCCCCATTAACTACAATTCTACTATCTCATGTAAACTAGTAAACTAATGTACTTATCTTCATCATAAATTTTAATATAAATAGACAAAAATTGGCTTATCATAATATTTAAAATATTTAGATGTCCTGTTACCAAGTATCCATCATTCATCCTTAGGAGGTATCTCTTCTTTCACGGAATCATCTTGTTTATGAGGGGCTTATGTTGATAGAAAGTCCTTAACTTTTCTCATAATGCTTTAATTAAGCCATTTAGTAACACCGAATCTGAAAGACACAATCGAATTGTGCCTTTTTCCTTCTTATCCAACTTTTTCTAGTCTTCGGTCAACACACCCATACGTGCAGTGCCAATATCCACAGTGACCCATTACTCTCTATCTACCAAAAGCTATTTCAACTTGAGCTTCCATAGCTCAAGGTTTTTCCCATTAAAATTCGCAATCTTGATTTTATAATTTATTTCCATTATTTTCACCACAAGAAACATCATCACAAAACTCACTAACCCAAGTAATTGAGCACTTATGCCATCACCCCCTAGAGCCAATAATATTTCTCTAATGCTAAATGTAAGAGACCTTTGTAGTAAAGCAATTCACACACAAATTCAATATAAAATAGAGAAGTAAAAATAATATTCCCACGCAATACTCAGATATTTACCTTGGAACCATTAACTAGGAAAACCAACAAATGTTTTGCGTTGCACCTCTAACTCTCCTTATATTAACTTCATCATTTACAATAATATATAGGATCATGCAAAATTAAAAACTCTAATATGTTAACCTATATTAGATTCCTCAATTTGAATTACATTAAAATGGGTTGAAAGACCATTGGTTGAAAACATAAAAATAGGCCAAAAATAGACCAAAAATAGCTTATTCTTTTCTCGAGGCTAGATCCCTCAAACTCCTACAAAGGGAAGGCCTAGCCATCCCACCTAAAAACCCTCTAATGCAATGCAATGTATGGGGTTAACATTGTAAAGGACATAACACATACCCAACAGAAAGACACAACAAAGCACTTCTTTACTCATTTTTGGGTTGCCCACATTCATTGTCTTTGATAAAGACCTTGAATTCACGTCAAAATTTTAAAAATTCCTTTAATGCTTGTTATAATAAGGTTAGACAAGTTTATAACCTTTATCCTAGAAATTAGTGGCTGAATATAGGATGTGAACTAAAATGAAACTATATCATTCTTTAAACATAGCTACATAACATATTAGTATAGTTCAATACAACATAGTCTATTTGAAGTCAACTGTGGATTCCAACATGCAATGCCTATGGATGCCACATATTTTGCACCTCCAATTATATTCACGTTTGGATAAAATGAACAATATTTTAAAAGAGGCCCAAAAAATTATAATCAACACCACTGCAAGCACCATGTACAATAATACAACTTCCTAGATAAGGACAAGGCGTGCCTTCATAGTAAAAAAAATGAGTTTCATAGGTTGGAATTGTAATATTCAACCTTACAATGCAATCCAAGCATTTCCAAGGGGTTAGCTCAATTGGTTTAACCAATGTTGTGATGAATTTGGCTAGTTCCATGGTGGTAGGTATTCAATTTTTATCCCCCTAGGTGAGGTTCACTAGTCTATGATGAGGAGTTTACTAGGGACGTTGTCCATAAATGTGGAGAAGCGTCCTTTAGGTTTCCTTGCAAAGTTTTCCTTGAAACAAAAAATACAATCCATACACCATTAGTAAATAACGTGGTGACAATGCCTTGAAATTTTTATCTACCATAGTATCTTTGAATGCATACAATGTTCAATGTCAAAAGATGTTGTGGTATTAGAGTTCCCTAATTATTGAGCAAAAATAATCCTTCCCAAACCTCCAATCAACATTAGATTGGATTATTGTAGTGCATTAACGTCTTTGGATCAAACAATCAATTACATGATGAAACATACTAGAAATATGGCTACATGACTCTTTGTTTTAATTTGTAAACTAGTTCACCATATTCTTGTAGAAATTCTAGATATTAACTATGTCAAGGTTTTGAAATGTTACCAATGTTTCAAGTGGATACTCCACTCAACATCATGGATCAACTTGTGGCTTTTGAATAATATAGCGATGCAAGCCGATGATGAGAATAAAAAGGTTGTTGGAGCAACAAAGCTATAGGCTTGTTGACTTAAGTTATAAAATACACAATAGGTATTGTAATAACAATATATTATATATAAAATGTATAAGAGATGATGATAATTGTTACAATGAGGCCTTGCTTATATACCCACGCAGGTGGCCTTTCATAAATGGGCATGTCTTTTAGACATGCCCTTTCACTAACTTAGTGACTACTTACATAATCCCTATTTAACTATTAATAACTATATTAATTATATATGTTATGAATTATATTCATAACATTGCCTTCCTCTCGAAAAGCTTTGTCCTCAAAGCTTAATTTTTCGACAAATTTCATCACTTGGGATTATCTGCTTGGCGTATCATTCAGCACTGATACCCCACCTTTTTAGAATTCTCTCGTAATGTTGTTTTTGAAAACTAAAGCTTTTGTTAATTTTGTGTATATATATATATATATATATATATATATATTTAATTTAATTAATTAATATTTAATATATATGTTTTTAGTATAAATATATATAATTAATATATATTTATACTAAAAACATATATATTAAATATTAATTAAATATTAATTAATTAAATTATATATATATATATATATATATATATATATATATATATATATATATATATATATATATATATATATATATATATATATATATTGTATAACTATAGAGTATATAGGTTATGAAAACGTATATCTAATTTAACTTAACACACCATCCAACGAAACGTTACATCTTATCAATCCGAATGGAAGTAATTATTCGCCATTTTAATTTGACCACTGTATTTGGATTGCCAATGCTACCACCAATTTTTTTGTTACATCTATAAATGTTTGTAGATCAGGGGTTGGTTTCCCATTAATTTCAGTAGTGGAATCGCACGAACAAAGTCCATATCTGTGAACAGGGCTGCCAAAAAACCCACTTGCAACATATACACCTTGCTCTTCTCGTAAAATCCATGAGGCAACAACAACCAGGTGTGGCTTTTGCACAGCACATCCACACCAACTGACGAGGTGCGTGGTTCCAAACCTGTCTCTTACATCAGTGCCCACAAGAAGCTCCAATTCCTCACCATAGCAGAAAATTTTCAGTCTCAAATTTCCTTTCTAGCACCCATCCAGACGTTGACAAGCATTCTCAATATCACGGTAACTGGTAAACGGTTCCTCATTTATCGCTAATAGCATGTCCCCTTGCGGAAATTTACCTTGGGCTCGTGATCCAGCGAAACACGAGTATACTGTTAACACTTTTCGTTTTACAGGATCCATTCTTGCTAATTTTATAGCCCACTCCTCTGTTAATCCAAAGCCACGAGCCTTCGAAAATAGAAGTGAATAAAGTTCAACCCCTAAATAGCGGACAAGAGGCATGGGCTGCTTCAATCCATTTATAAGCATCTGAGGACCTTGGGTTTCATTTATAATCTTTCTTAACACTTCACTAATGGAATAAATAGGAATTCCTCTAACGAAATCATTGACATTCCCTTTTAAATCAACATAGAATCTGCCCCATAAAGCCTGAACCCTTCCATGCTCATCTGCCAGTACACCAGAACCCCGGGAGCCATAATCTGCATCCAATCTGACAACCTCCATGTTCATGGAAACCAATATATTAGCTGCTATTCGCCCATAAATGCCCTTAAGAGTACTAAGGGCATCCCATGGGCATGGCATGGCATGGCCTGGCATTGACGCCGATACCCAAACTTGTACATTAAACTCATGACATCGACCGCCAGCTGCTGGGCTAATACGACCACTCCAGCCATTAATGCATTAAACTCATGACATCGACCCTCAGCTGCTAATATAAACTATGCGGTCAATATAAACCTTCGCGCGCGAATCTGAAATTCCCATTGGAATGTTCATCGCCGCGACCTCAGGGGCTCGCAGAACTGTTGCAGGCTCTGTTCTCTCTGGCAAGAGGCGAGGTTTCTGATTGGGTTCTCTCTGCGTCTGGGCAGGGACTTGCTGGCGAGCTGAAATAATCTGGTACTCTCCTTTTAAACCGTAAAGTTCACAGCTGAAAATGATTTGATTTGTTCACAGCTGAAAATGATTTGTTCACAGCTGAATATTTCTGCATTTACAGTTGCCTTTCTTTCTTAATATATTTTTCCTTGTCACGTCCGAGAGAGTCGAAATGCATTGGATATAAACGAGGGTTTTCACCATACTGGGTTATTTATAGCATCTCAATTTGAGTATTCGCATTGTCTTTGAAATATAATGGTAATAACAGTTGCGTTTTTTTAATATAGTTTTCGCTTCTCACCTCTTTGCTTCTGGAAATTGATACAACTCGAATTATTAATGCATTGATATAAATTATTATTAGGGTTTAATTTTATTATTTTGAGATTTTTTGGATTTTCGGATGTAAAACTGAGGTGAAATTTTAACATTTTAATGTGTTATTTAAATTGTGCATTGGATATAAACGAGGGTTTTCACCATAAATTGTAATTCATAGCATCTCAATTTGAGTATTCACATTGTCTTTGAAATATAATGGTAATAACAGTTGCATTTTTTTAATATAGTTTTCGCTTCTCACCTCTTTGCTTCTGGAAATTGATACAACTCGAATTATTAATGCATTGATATAAATTATTATTAGGGTTTTAATTTTATTATTTTGAGATTTTTTGGATTTTCGGATGTAAAACTGAGGTGAAATTTTAACATTTTAATGTGTTATTTAAATTGATTTTTTGATTGTATATAATATGGATTTAGTATTTTGAAAAATTTGAAAAATTTTTACGATATTTTGATTCTGCGGGGCTTTCTCATCAAACTTGTGATTTCAATAAATTCCTATCTTAAGACTCTTTGATTGTGCAGCGCTTACTCATCAAACTTGTGATTGGGAAATTTGAGAAAAGTAAAATTTGTTTTAGTATTTATATTTTAAAAAGATTTTAATTATCATTCAATTTCTCTTATTCATAAGGTTTATTTATATTTATTTTTCCATATATAATTAATTTGGGGTAACATAATTTGTTTTTGTAATTTATAAATAAATAATAAAATGTTTTTATGATTTATAAAAAAAGAAAAATAGTAAAAAATAATAAAACATCGAAATATTCATTTAGATTTATTGAGATAAATAAATAAAGGTTTTTTATTGTTTTATTGTTAATTTTAAATGAATATTTCTTCAATTCTGGGAAATAGTTTTATACAGATTTTGATTAAAAAAATGTCATAATTGGTCATGAAGATGTTTAGAAATTGAAGTGTGTAATATGTTTTATGTAAATTGGCTTGACCGGTTAGATTTATTTAGATAAAGAAATAAAAGTTATTTATTGTTTTTTTGTTATTTTTATAAATAATTTTAATTGATAGATTTATTTAGATAAATAAAGAAAGGTTATTTATCATTCTATTGTTATTTTTATAAATAATTTTAATTGATATTTTTTAGTTTTATCAAATATTTTGAATTCACAAAAATGTGATTGAGAAAAAAATCATAAATATGTAATATGTATTGATATAAAAATGATGACATCATTTTTATAATTATAAGAATTGTATTGAGAACAAAATCATAAATATGTATTTATATAAAAATGATGACATCATTTAATAATTATAAGAATTGTATTTGTGAATTATTATTAATGGTGTGAGAGGATAAAATTTTTGCTTTGTTAATCTTCTAAATTTCTTTGTAAAAAATTGGCATGTTGCAACAACTTAACCCAGAAACTATGTTCATCATAAGGTTTGATTGACATGTTACAACTTAACCCAGAAACTATGTTCATCACAAGGTTTATGTTTATCATAAGGTTTGAAAGGTTTGAATAAGGTTCATCCTAAGGTTTATTTATATTTATTTTTCCATATATAATTAATTTGGGGTAACATAATTTTTTTTTATAATTTATAAATAAATAATAAAATGTTTTTATGATTTATATAAAAAAAAAAAAAAAAAATAGTAAAAAATAATAAAACATCGAAATATTCATTTAGATTTATTGAGATAAATAAATAAATGTTTTTTATTGTTTTATTGTTAATTTTAAATGAATAATTATGTAAAAAAAAAAAATTAATAACATCATTATTATTATCAATAACATCATTTTTATTTTAAAAGAATTAGAATTATTAATTAACATTAAATATGTTATTTTAAAAGAATTAGAATTATCACACACATAGGTTAATTAAGAAAAAGTAAGTGGCCCAAGTCCACACATCTTTAGTTAGTTTTCAAATTCTTGCATTAAATCAAGTTTTAATTTTTGCATTAGAATTTCAGGACCAGGATTAAAATACCAAAAGAAAGCAAGTAATCTTTGCCGCCCTTGCACCTAACGGTGACCCTGGGTATGCATATGAACGCTCTCTCTTGATACTTTACAATCTCCCTATAGAGCAAACATTTAGTTTAAATAGGACAAGTTGTAAGCGGCACATCATAAGCAAATATTTTCTTTTCATTTTCCTAGTTGAAAGTCATTAATATTAGTTCAATTTTTGGCATTAGGATTCGGGACCAGGATCGAATTATCTTTAGAAGAGCAAGTAATCTCTGCTACCTTTGCACCCACGGGTGATCCTAGGCAAGCATATGAAAACTCTCTACTGATAATTCACCATCTCCCTATAGTTGATGAATTAGATTAACTAGGAAGCATTGTAAGCGGCCCACATCCGCACATGTTTTACTTTTGGGCAAGGAACAACCAAACTTAGTTTAAATAGGGGATTTTGAAAAGGATCACCGCATATCCACATGTTCAAACTATGCGCTTGTTCACCTCTTTCTCACACACATTCACACCTTAAGTGAATCAAAGCCACCTAAAACTCACTTAACTAAACGCATTAAACTTTCCCCACAGGGGCCACAAGAGAAATTATAGCTTAAGTTAGGACCAAGGGGGTAGGCATCCAATAAGCTGCCTTGGTCAGTTTATATCTTGAAACATAGAAGTTGACTGTTTAGGGAACTTTTAAATCCGTCTATCTGACCACGGCAAAGAAAACCCGAGCGCAGCAGAGACCTGATTCAGAGGGGGTTAAGCTTAGGCCCAGTGCGTGCGGTATTATTCGGGGCTACCTGACCCGTCTAATACTCGGTACTGGTAGCTGAATTACCAAGAAGCTCAAGACTCGAACGCTCACGTGGGACGACGGTACCTAGCGACCAAAATTAGGGCATCCTTCCCTATAAGTGATGGTGCAGGCAAGCACTGGATCCTCTACCCTTACCTTGGTTGATTTTCTTCGGTTGACTAGAGGCGTCGCCAGCTCTTTCGGGACGTTGCCCCAGCATTCGCAAGATATCTTCTCAAGGCCCAGTTACATTTGAGCGTGTGAGGACGATTTAGGTCTTCTAGGATTTGAGTATCATACGAAAAAACAACAAAAAACCATATTTTTTTATTGACTGATCACATAGGATTAATCTAAAGGGAAAATTTATCTTTTATTTTTGCTTTGTTTTATGTATATGTATATAAATTAAATCTTCAAGGAAGATCTCTTCAACCTTTAATACATGGTTATAAAACCACAACCCAAATTTCATCTATAAGCGGAAGCTATTTCAAACTTAAACTTCAATCCAAATAATTCTCTTAACCATCATATATATGACTCTTCGTTTAACATTCATTTATGCAAAGGTTTTACTTCAACCTAAAATTCAATATGATGGCCCACTCACTTTTCACCATTTAGAAATTCGAATTTATATTCGATCAACTCAAGTATATGCATGGTCTTTATTTAAATGTTCATGGAACATTTCA